>SSNS01000057.1:133941-164930 GCA_006937985.1 Aphyosemion australe | reverse complement strand
GGTGTTCATCTGCTCTAAATCTCTGGTTTGAGTCTCATTCCTGCAGGTGGGCGTTTCCTGGAGAGCGGCACCAGCTGTTGCTGTTCTGCAGCAATCACCGGCTGGGGATATAAGGAGCAGTGGGACGCCAACACTTTGTCGGATGATTAACTCCCGTTGGGTATTCGTCTACGACCTTTTCTCGAGCTAATTTAGAAGATTGCAAGCAGCATTTTTTGTGTACTTTTTGAGACTCCTACTAATCAACCCTTGTGCCCTTCTCCAGACCACTACAGCCCTCATCCACCACAAACAGAACTTCTCGGATCTCAACCACTTCAGCGTCCCGCTGTGCTCTCCAGCCGCTCCGCTCTCCACCGCTCACCTTGCGTCTCCAGCTAGCCTTCTGGATATTTGGATCCCTCTTGAGCAACATCCTCTCCAGTACCACCTCATCTGGTACACCCCCGACCGGACCCCACTCCCTCCTCAGAACTCCCTACTCCCTCACCAGCAAGTAAGACAGTTCTCAGTTGTTGTTTTCCTCCTCTGGATCCCGGCTCACCATCTTGTGTTTCCTCATTAGATCCGGACCCGTACCCTTCCGTTCCTCGGCTTCACGAGTACTCCAGCCAACTTAATAAAGATTATTTTCTTACCTTATTCTTGTCCCGGTTCTGATTCTACATGTCCTGGGTTAAACACGTAAACCAGACCATGACAACCATACACCATACCGCGTGTATTAAATGTAACAGTTGGAGAATGACTACAATTGCAAAACAATCATTCATTTCCCTTCTCCAAATAAGCAGTTTTACAGATAGTCAATTTTAAAATAGAGATAAATAAACTAGTTTAGGGATGTAAGAAAATATCAGTATGGCAATATATTGTGATATTTTTTCCTGCAATATTATATCGATATTCAAAAGCTGCATATCGAATTTTTGCAAGAATTTACCTGCAAACATTTGTGTATTTTCTAGGGGTGGTATCGTGATACGTATCGTATCGCCAGAATTTTACCAATACACATCCCTAATAATAATAATACTCAAATAAATATACAAGCCTGCCATTTACACCTTTAAGAGCAACTGCAGTCCATAATTTCCATTTTTGTCCTAATTCACATTTTTTTCTGACATAAGTTTGTTTTCTGCTATATCAGTCAATGTTTTCATTGCATTGACCTTACTGGTCCTGGGGACTGCTCTCTGGGCTTCTGTCTGCAGGGTGAAGGCTTCCTGGTTTCTGTGTGTTGCACAGCCACTGCTGGTTATTTGTGTTGTTTTTAAATTGAAATGCAAATAAAGAATTCAAATCATGGAAATCAGAATACATCGTCAGTCAAATGAGAGGGTTGCAGATTTTATACACAGAAGGGCTCAGCTGCACCGATCCAGAATGTTCACTTGGTGTCCATCTGTGAGAAAGTTCCTCAAGACTCTGTCCATCTCAGACTTTAACTCTTTTTATCCATTTACTGTTGCCTTTATTAACTTTAGCATCACTTCAACTCTTTTCTGGTTCAATATTCACATCGCAGGTTTTTATTTTCTTCTATTCTCCTTTTCATTTTGAATTATTTTGTAAGTGATGCCTAAAGATTACATGACGCACTGACAGAAAACTTCATGTTTACTGTTGAACAGAAAAAACAACATTAAGAAAAAACAGCGTGAAAAGAAAAAGACACATCTCTGGAACCCAGTGGGCCTGATTTAAATGTTTCTGTTTGTATTCCTCTCAGTTCCTCTCACACTCCGTGACTCCGTCTCCGGTTTGTGGTGAACCACGTTGTTAACGTTGTTGTTGCCTCAGTGCCTGTTTTCTTATAGACCTTGTGGCGGCTCAGTGTCACCCTGGGCGGCCAACTGCCACAAAACTCCAGTCAAAACAACTCCATCAACCAGTGGCTGAAGAATCATGAGAGTCACATGATGGCAGAAAAAAACAAAAGCTTTAGAAAGCAGACTGTTGAGTTCCAGACGCTCCGAAGCCATAAAATAAACGATTTAGTCTTGGTAAAAGTCATGCACGACCAAATAAATGGACAGTCTTGGTAAACAGATTAATCAAATGCTGAATTATGTTTGTTCATAAGTGACTCAAATACAGTTTTAAAATTTCTGTTCAAACAAGAGAATTATTAGCCTGGCAAGCCATCCTATATATGTGAATATATAGTCTGGCCACGAACCACTGACGGCTCTCAGTCGTGAGGCGGGATCTACGGTTGTCTTTCAAAATGTCAGCACACAATTGGATAGCGCTAGGACCAATCAGAGTAACGAACAACATGACGTAATCACAGCGACGGAAAAGCGGGACGCAGTAATGGCGTCTAACATCAATGATTTCTGTCGTTTTTGTATAAAAACATGTGAATATCAGGTGTACTGGGGCATTGCACTACTTTGTTTGATAAAAATAAGAAGCCGCTAAGTATATCAGACAGACTTACGCACGTTGGAGTCTAAATAATCCATGTTGATGACAAAGCCGCTTCAAACGAACGTGGTTCCTGCACCGCCGCCATGTTTTTTGGGTTTGTGGCCGCAGCGCTGATGTCATCGGCTACTCCCGCTCTGTGATTGGCCCAAAATATAGAGCGCTGTGATTGGCCCAACCAAAACTATAGCGAGATATCCATCGAAATATTGTTGAAAATGAATAAAATTATGTCCAGTTGTTGAAAAATATTGGTGGTTTTGTAACATATAACCATAAAAATCTGGTCTAAAATACATAGGACGCGGGGATAAGTCTCTGGGGGACGCCATATTAGACGCTGGCTATGTTTCCTTCTATGGCCCAATTTCAATCCTCGCACAGCGCCCTACACCCTTCTGTGAAGTGCGCTTAGAGGAAGTGTGCAGTAAGGCTTCGAGTGCGTAGTACACAAGTGTGCAAATAATTGCCGAATTGGGACAGTGAGCATTGCGTCATCGATCGTGATGCATGCTGGGATGCCGGTCGCTGTTTGTGCTTTTTAAAAAATCTTTATTAACAGCTTTCAAACACACAAACAAACAATTATTTGACTAAATTTATATTAATTGCTGTCCACATTTATATCTCAGTCTAAAACATTCAGAGCATGAATCATCTTAAAATGAACTTATTTCACCTGAAAATACATGTTTTCAGAAAAGGCACTTGACCCATTGCTCCACCTTCTTCTCAAAATTCCCACGCAGCAATGGATTGTGGGTAATACCCTTCACCCAAGTCCGCGGTGATGTGGACTTGGGCGAAGTGCGGATAAAGGATGCAAAAGGGGCGTGGCCAATTTCCGCACTTGAGAATCGGGACACCCTACGCACTCGCATCCCTGGCCGGGAAGGCGCAATTGAAGGGCGCAAGGGTGCAAGTGCGAGTATTGGGATTGGGCCTACGTGAGCCTTTGGGGTCGTGCACCTGCCAATGACATCACACTAGATGATTGGCTGGACGTACGACTTATGGAAATTTCGTTACCACGTTAGAAAGCATTTAGGCGGTAAGAAACATGAATTTAATAACAAAACTGCTAAACTCTTTCCAAAACCTATGTGAAAGAACAGAATCGAAAAAGAGATGCAATATATTTTGGCCGAGTGGTATTGCGGTAGTGTGATGTCATCAGCAGGCGCAGGACCCCGAGCAGATCCAGAACCTACCCTGCTAGAAAACTAGCATCAGCGTTGCATTCTCTCCATGGAGTTAACTGAAGGACTATCAAAGTGTGAGGAGTCACGCTGAGGTTCCATGCTTTCTGCTCCACAGGTAACATTTACCATAATGTTTTTTTTAACTAGTGACAGCCACAGCAATATGGTGTAAAACTACCCTGAAACGTATGTACCGCCCCCTACTGGCAGGAAACTACACACTGTCTCTTTAATTATAAATAAAAACTCAAGCAGGAAAAACTTTTGCACTGAAACATAACATGAAGCACTTTAGTTTCTTATGAGCAAAAACAACCTGGTTATGTGAACCTGGTATTGCATGTTTCTACTTGTTGTTTTGCCCAATAAAAATAAAGTAAAATACAGACTTTCTCATAAATAAAGTCAAAAATGTCTGTTTCTGTGTATTCTTGATGTTTGGACACCATCACAAGTTTCTCTATCCTGTTGGACCATCGAGAACCAGGTTTTCATGCAGCTTATATGACGCTGATGTGAATGTTGAAACCTGTTTCATTTACTCAAACTCCAAATCCACCGGTGAAAAAATTCTCACGAGCTCTCGAAAGCTGGTAGAACGACGCTAAACGCTCTCCATCCTCGAGTGGGTCTTTTGACTCTGCACAAGCAGCCGATGTTCAGAGAAAAACACGTTTTTTTATCCTGTTTTTCTGAAATAACTTCTGCTCACTGGTCGCTGATGATCACGGCACACGTTTAATTAATCCCAAGCTTTGTCCTGTAGAAGGCTGACGATAACAGAAGCACGTCCCATCAGAACCCAGCTCCTAATGTTAGGAGACACTCCGAGTGTTGTTACTGCTGGTGGAGAGCTGTACATGATAATAGGGCTGGACATGTTGACCACACCACACGCTGCTCCAGACTCTGACTAAGGCTGCTGTTATGTGAAAAACATGCAGTTATGGTCCCATTCATGCTTCACAATTAATTAAACCGACATAAAAAGAAGAAACTGCTGCTTTGAAGAAAAAATGCAAAGTAAAACAAAACAGCATCAAATCTCTGAGTGATAAAACTGCATGATTTGTGTTTGTTTTGGAAGGGAGTTCTTTTTCTTTATCCTTTCATCTCTTCTTATCATTAACCAGTAAATTATACGCTCAGCTATATCTGGAGTGGCTTGTAGGAACAAAAATCCTTGTAACTTGATGGCAATTGTGTGTAATGATGTGAAAAGCCTGAGACGTTTTGTTACCTGGAGCTATTGTAATTATTTAAACATCATCCACTCACTAATGGACACAAATGTAAATAAATGATTAATGAAGAATGGGGCCTTACTTACGCTGGAGTTCTGACTAAACCTTTGGCCCAAAGTAGAGCTTTAGCTCACCCGATGATTCGTGTAGTCTTTCCAGGGAAAAGAGAGAATTCAGGCGTTTTAACGGTTTTATAAAGAGCACACACACACATGCATGCACACACATACATGCATGCACATGCATGCATACACACACATGCATACACATACACACACACATACATGCATGCACACACACATACATGCATGCACATGCATGCATACACACACATGCATACACATACACACACTCACACATGCATACACATACACACACTCACACATGCATGCATGCATACACGCACGCACACACATGCATGCACGCACACACACACACCCTAAACCACCATCCCAGACAACCACTTCGTGCACCACTTGCCTACTCTATCCTTAGATAATAAAGATTCTTTGTCAGTCCTAATTTCTGTGGAACATTCTTTTAAAAACACGATAGATATCATTACGATGTTCTGGGTTTGCATTTTTGTTTTTAGATTAAAACTGTCGTTATCGATTTGATTCCATCACAACCCAGCTGTCCCGCTCCTGAATCCACTAGAAAATGTGGGAATATCTGGGAATGCCCGAGGCGAGGTCAAATACAGCATAACAGCGTTCTCACCTTAAAGACAAAAGAATGGTGAATGTGGTGAAATGTGGTCTTGTTCAGGGTGTTTGGTGGAAGTTTGAGCTGCGACTTCAGAAATATTTTATTTTTATGACAGAATTAATGTTTTTAGATAGAACGTTTAGTTTTTTAAGTATGTCGGACTGTTTTTCTATTGTTTGGGTTTGGCGTCTCTTGCAGGGTTGTGGCATTATCAGCATTGTTTTATATTTATCGTTGATTATGGTTCATGAATGTCTCAAGGTCACTAAACTTCTCTAGTATGTAGATCGGTCCTCAGAGTCTATTTATTATTGGATTTAATTAGAGGTTACTGAGTAAAAACCCTAAAGGTTTGTTTGCATCAAAGGTGAAACACCGCCGCATCATCTCCATCCTTCAGCGTTTTAAAGCAAATGAAGAGCTCGTTTGCAAAAATAGATAAAAGCCATTTTTATCAAAATCACCAAACTTTATTTTGAATAGAAAGATCATTTGTTTAAAGACGTTTGCTGCAGACCCGTTTGGTTCAGGTCATTCAGGTACTTTTTTATTTAAAACTTTTATAACTGCATACGGATTATAAACACGTCATCGGTTTACGTTATCCTCATGCACACATAAACAGTTCTGGGGCATGGCAGAAGAATCTTTAGAGCATCCGTTCTCCCATGAGTCACTGCTGCCCCTCAGCTGAATTAAAGGGCATCCCACATAAACAAAGAGTTCACGTTGTTCAGGCACGTGCAGAAGAAGACTACTCGGTTAGATCGTTGGTCACGTTTCTAAAAGTTACAAAACTTAAATAAAAAATCTCAAAGACGTTCTGTTGTTCTCTGAAAATGTGTTCTTGCTGATGTGTTTTTTACAGAAGAGGATTAGGGCCACCGAGAAGTCAAAAAGAAAATAATTCTTTTTTTTCTTTTCAGTGGCCCTAATCCTCTTCCTTATAGATTTAGTTTTCATATCAGAATGAACATCAAATAAAACTTGTTAGAAGAGGGTTAAAGTCAAAGGGGAGAACAATCCAAAAGCCTCCGGGTCCTGCTGACTGTACCAGCAGTCAATTCCAAAGGAATTCCGGCTCATTAGGCTGCGAAGCCTTCATTACTCCATTATAAAACGGTGTCTGCCTGCTAGGAGCTGGAAGTGAAGACGTCTCCAGCAGAGCAGCTGCAGAAGTCTGCGGTCAAACTGGCAGCTTCCATGGAAGAATGTCTGGAGCCACCACAAAGTTCCTCTTTGGTTCTGGACGATTCTCCCAGGATCGGAATAAAAACTCAGGTTGTGATTTTAAATTTATGGGAGGATTTTGTCTCTAATTCAATTATAAAAGATTTCTTATAATATTGTTGTTCTTCATTCCTTTGTGGTGAAAAGTAACTCGTGACAAAACCGTAAATTGCTGAGAGTTTTCGTGTTTGTTACATGAAGGGACCGACTAACTGTGAGGGTTTTGGCACCAACAACTCTGTTCTGGCAGCAGCGTTTTGGTTAGCGGTCACGTCCAGACGCATGGACGATAAAACGGAAGAAAAAAGTTTCAAAACACAAACGCACGCAGAGAGAACATTAGTGACGATTCTGGCCGACACGACATCCAGATTTCTAGGAGCAGAAACTGATTTACGTTGACCTCCGCAGGCTGGGACAAGGAGCAGCTGTA
The DNA here is from genome assembly GCA_006937985.1 of Aphyosemion australe. NCBI lineage: Eukaryota > Metazoa > Chordata > Actinopteri > Cyprinodontiformes > Nothobranchiidae > Aphyosemion > Aphyosemion australe. The sequence continues at coordinate 157,674 of SSNS01000057.1, read as the reverse complement.
CTTCACAAACACACGACCCGTAAAGGCCGGGTCGCTGGTCCTGGCCTCCGCTGACTGATCCAACCTGGCATCATAAAACATCTGGCATCTTGGTATTTTCTGGTTGTCTGACCTGTTCTCTTGGAACAAACGCTTCTGGGCTCCTCCAGCTTCCATCACGGGTCACTGTTGTTATTTTTAAACTCATACTTCAGTTTTTACATTTGCATTTAGAGAGAAATGCAAATGAGTTTCCTTTTAAATAAAGGGCAGGTGCATGGAAAGTAGCTGCAAACACAAAAAATAAATTTAACAGTGCTTGTGCACCGTTTCTTATTGGTTCAACTTTCACCCTGGGTCTAGGTGTTTGAGCTCATCCCAGTTGGTAAAGTTAGTCATAAAGTGGTGAGTAAGCAGACCCAAAGGTAAACTAGAGGTTAAAAAAAGACTCGCCATAAAGGTTGGAACGAGACGTGCAACAAAACAAACTCGAGCATCTGTTTGTCTGGAAACCTGGAAGTGACTGAAATAAATAATAAGAGTCCAAAACCGACTGTGGAACATGAAAACATGGCTGACAAAAAACAGAGCGAAACAATCAAACGTGACCCATTTCTCTGGAAAGACGCTGCTTCTACTAACTCAGAGTCGTATTTAAACATTTATGAAAAAGTTTATATGTTTGAATCCAGCGTTGCTCTGATATGAGTGTAGGAAGACGTTTGGAGTGTTTGGATACAGAAAATTCAAAAGGCTGAGGAATAATAAAAAAACTCAACAGGAACAACATCAAAGAAAAATAAATAAGAACATCTGAGGAAGTTGGGTTGAGGTCGCTCACAGACATTTGTGTCTGAGGAAACATCTCTATTAACTCAATCAAAAATCTTTGTGTTGAAGTAACCGGTTTTTTTTTTCTAAACCAGCTGAATAAAACGATCGCATATCTACCCTCACCTCTGGTCATGAGCTTTGGGTAACGACCAAAAGAACAAGATCAGGAGTACAAGCCCCTTAAATGAGTCTCCTCCCTTGGGTGGCCTTAGAGGCAGGGAGAAGAGCTCGGACATTCGCAGGAGACTTCCACTCTTAGAGGCCTCCTGGAGGAGTTGTTTAAAGAATTTCCTGCTGGCAGGAGGCCTCTGAACCAACCTGGAACACCCTGGAGGGATTCTATATCTACTTTGGTCAGACAACGCCTTGGAGTCCCACTGGTGGAGCTGGTGGAGGTTGCTGGGGAGAGGACAGTATGGTCCTCTTTCCTGGAGCTGCTGGACGAAAACAGATGGCGGACCGATCAAATGAACGTTACCATGGTTCTCCACCAGAGACTCACTTTGGATTGGGGTCAAGTCTCTGCCTGAAGCAGAGAAGTTCAAGCGTCTTGGCGTCTGACGGTAAAGGTTGGATGGAGCGAGAGACAGATGGATTCAACTTCACTAATGAAAGTGATGCTCTGATCGGTTGTGTTGAAGAAGCTGAGCAAAAGAGCAAAGCTGTTTATTTACTAATCCCTTTATTTTCCATTCCTCATCTCTGGTCATGAGATTTGACTCGTAACTGAACGAGATTCAAGCAGATCCAATGAGCATCTTCTGGGTGGAGTCTAGGAGAAAAGGTGAGTATGAAGGAGCTCAGAGGAGAGATGGATGGATGGATGGATGGATGGATGGATGGATGGATGGATGGATGGATGGATGGATGGATGGATGGATGGATGGATGGATGGATGGATGGATGGATGGATGGATGGATGGATGGAACCCAAACTGAACACAGTTAATTTTACGTTCAGCTGCGTCTACATCTCAGCGTTTTGCCCAGAGACGTTTTGACTGCTGAGACGCAGAAGGCGGTAATCAGACCATCAGCTCTTTAATTAGCGGTTGTCTCACTCTCAAACCTGAGTGACAGCTGAACAACTAGAAAAGAAAGCTGCAGCAACAGGGAACAAACTGTCTGCAGCCACACAAAATAATACCATGATTATGGAGGTTTTTCACAGCTATGGTGCCATTTGAATGCATCTATTATAATTTATGAGTTAATCGTTTTATTGTTACTGATACAGTGATGCATAAAGCCATCCTGTGTTTATGCCGTTAACGGTGGACGTTGTGAAAGCCAGTAAAGTCTATTAATGACACAACGTGCTGCTGAGTGGTTCCTGTGGTTCTCTGCTGCTGCTGCTGAGGGACTCACAGCTCCACGGTTTAAAGTTCCTCACATACAAGCAGAAGTATTCATGCTTCACTGACTGATAAAGAAAAGAGCCTTTAAATAGAAACAGTGTCTTAAATGTGTCATGTTTCTTCTAAGCCATTTTGATTCACTGTTTGTGTATAAAAAGTAAACAAATGTACAGAAAAGAGTCAGAATGAATTAATATGGTGGGGCTGAGTGGACGGCCTCAGGCTCCGTGAGGTTCTGTGATTCTGTGAGGCCTTGGGGTGTGGGTAAGTTCAGGAGGTGCGGGGATGCTTCCCATCTCTGCAGTCCCGTGGCGGCCTGCGCCCCAATTTTAATTTGCATATTAAACACTTCCACCAGCCACAGTCCACGCAAATGCACACTTAGGGCCTTGGGGGTGAGCTCACTCAACAGCACCTGGAGGGGGGATCTGTTCACTCAGTCTCGCCTCTGGTGCCGGTGCCCACTTCTAGGTCTAGAAGTGGATTCTTGTACATCCTCTATTGTTTACTTTTTTGAACTTTTTTCATCCCACCTCTTCCTTTCCTTTCCTCTCCTCCCTTTCTCTTCCATTTCCGTCTTTGTGTCTGTTGGGATTAAAAACAACCGAAAGCATTTCTAATAAAGTTTTTGATATCAGGCGGGGCATTATAGCTGAATCTATAACGCTCCACCTGTGGGAGTAAAACTGCATATGGCTTGTTTTTGGCACTCAAGCAATATTTCTGATTTTCTTTACAACCAGACAGGACACAGGGAAAATAATGAATGAATATGGGAGAAATTCACGTGTCGTTTCTGCCAGGCAGCTCATTAGGTAACACATGAAAAAGAGAAGTGACTCACTTCTAACATCAAGGATCCAAGATCCACACTGAGTCAGACAGATGTGAGGGAAATACAATCTGTAGAGAATTTCATCCCTTCTCCATGGTAACGGTGTGTTTCCAACACGGACATGAATATATGATTCAGCTAACAATGCAGGCTCCAAATACAGCAAAATAAAATAACAGTATCGTTAGCACAGAAAAGCACAAAAGTGCAAATATGTCAGAATAATATTTATTAGACTTTAAATTTGACAAATTTTATAAAACTGACTGGGTTAAAGTTCACGACTCTGAATGATGACTCTAAACTTCAGCTCAGTATTTATAAATTGACTGAGTGGCAGCTTTGATGGTGTTGGCTGAGGTAAGCTGTGGCAGCCATCTTTGTTTGACTTCAAACGTTAATCAGTAGTGACGATCAGCGATGACGTTCTGAGGGTTTCATTCAAATCCACCCAGAGGTTCGTGTGATGTTTCTCCTATTTGTTGTGATCATGAATAGAATAAACATGCTTGTTTACTGCAGGGGTTCCCAAACTGGGGGTCGGGACCCCCAAAGAGGTCCCCACAAGATTGCACAGGGTCCCCACAATTTTGTCTTTGCTGAGGTTGTGAGGTTAGCAAGATTTTATCTGTAAAAATTACATTCATAAAATCCCAATAACACCCTACAGTATAATCAGAACTCCATATAAAAGTTTTAACGCTGTATGTCAGTAGAAAGTTTGTAAATGATCACATTTTGGGAACTCCTGGTTTACTGGTCAGAGGGTGGCCAAGGCATAACATGAAACAGAGGAGTTACCTCAGAGTCTCAAGCTGCTTCACAGACATTTTTAGAATTTTCTCATTTAAAAAATGGTTTTGATTCAAGATCATTTTCATGCAGAGCTCAGGGATGATTAACCTCAGGGTGGAAAAAATCACAAAACTAAACTAAATGATCAAAAATATGCATTAAAACCAATCCCCTAAGAAATAAACATGTGAAAAGATATTTCTATAAATGCAGATGTTACAGATGTGGGGCTGTGGTGTTAGAGGCAGTTAGGATCAGAAGATCCTGGCCCACCAATCACTGACTGGTACTGGAAACGTAGGATTTATGTGTTCAGAGAAAGTTTTTGAGATTCAGCATCTCCATTTTTGTTTTCTTTTTAAGAGTTTGATGTTTGTAAGAGTTCTGATCTCAGAGGAAGACGTGAAATCCAGTCAGAAAAGGTTTAACAGCCACGTACTACGGTAAAAACTGCCAGCAGGAGGTCAGCGATATTTCTGTCACCTCCATGTGAGGAGAAGCAGTGTGTGTGTGTGTGTGTGTTACTTTTATTGCTATTCAAGGACACACTCACAGGAGGCTCCATCAGCTGCACATGACCCTGGAAAGAGCAACAATACGAGGCCCCACGCTGGTTTATTTCTGTGTTTGTGGAGCACATGCCTGTCTCACTGGCATCTTAAGTGAGGGTGTGAACGTGTGAATGTTCCGTGTAGTTGCGTTCACTCGTGTGCTACGTGTCGCGCCGTCTGACGTTATTTCTGCCTGCAGCGCTCCGTTGTGTCACCAACCTACAAAGGAAGGCTAAATCTAGTTCTGCTTACCGGTTCTGGTTCTGACCTAAAAGGGTCTGACTGAAGAACACGAGGGACCTGCTGGTTGTCACTTTTTCATTTGAGATCTAAGAATTGTTTACTCATAATGTGTTTAGTTTGACCCAAGACTGCTTTTTATTTCATGATATTAACAATTCCAGAGTTATTGGGATATTTTAGGATTTCTTTATTCCTGCATCTTAACACAAGTTTTGATTTGGCAGTAGATCCAATAAAGGTCAATTAAAGGTCATCTTTAACTATTGAAATGTATTTACTGTATATATTCATCCATCCAAGCACTTCTATGACCAATTACTTTAATGTAATTATTACTGTTTCAATTCTTAAAGTGACTGTGTGTATTTTCCCTGGCGATAGGGGGCAGTATAAACCTAAATCATTGCAAGCAAGCAGCATTTTTGTGTTCAACTAAGACCTTACCAACGGAGGGCCATTAGGATCAAAATCCCTCCAGCAAAATGAAAAGCACATCAGACTCCCTTTCATCACTGGCAGCAAGTGCAGAGGTAAATGTGTAAAACAACGTTTATGAACGACTAAAGTTTTGTACCCGTTTGTTACAAATTAGTAAATGCATTTTGTCCTCACGGGCTCCCGTAGAAGAAAACATGGCGTTTAATATGGCGTCGCCCAGAGACTTAGACCCACTCCCATGTATGTTAGACACGATTGTTATGGTTATACGTTACAAAACCGCCAATATTTTTCAACAAATGGGCATCATTTAATTTATTTTCAAAAACATTTCGATGGATATTTCCAAAGATTAACGGTAAAAACTACACGTTGTCACTTTAACCCCTAATCCCCATAATATAATATTCTGCTGCACATTTGGTCACCTTAGAGCTAGGATCTGCAACCTGCGACTCTGGAGCCACAAGTGGACCTTCCATATGGACTCTTAATAACTTTGGCTAAAACGAATTGTTTTCATGGAATAATTGCATTAAGTATCCATAACAGAATGACACTAAACGTAGCAGAATTATTTTTAGATCAATTTATGCTTTTTTTTTTTGCATAATTTTCCATAAAAGTCAACATCAGATAGAAAAAAAATCCATATTCTTTTTGCCAAACTGTATTTTTCTCTTACCTTTTAAAACGTAATAATAAAAATGGTATTTTTTTTAAATGACAACAAACCTCTTGTAGTAGATGTTTACAGAAGACGAACTCTTTTATTTTCCATTGGCACTAATCCTCTTCCGTAGAATTCTCAAAAGTTATAAATGTTCTCTTTCCAAAAGCTTTTGTAACTGTTGTGGCTCTGAGCTGGTTTTAATCTGGAGGACTGATGAAAAATGGCTCTTTGAATGTTAAAGGTTGCATGACCCCTCTCTGAGTCACATGAAAACCTGAAGAGACCATTTGAATAACCTCAGATTGGGTTTTACGTTTGAACGAGTGGAGATTTTAACAATCTCAGGAGCTGTCGAGCACCATTCCTGATCCGGATCTCTGAGCCTGGTCTCTCCATCCTGTTGACTGAATCATCCGACATGATGACATAAGCAGTGAACTCACAGCTGATGTTACTAAGCAACAAACAGAAGAACAACCTGAAATGTTTTTGCTTTCATTGGCTTTGCTTTTAAAATATCTGCTAAACAGGTGAGTGGGTCTAAAAATAAATCACAAACCGCAGAAACAGTTCAATCGTTCCAGTTAAAAAAGGATCCGGTTTCACGCCGGAGCCGTAAACGCGGAGCTGGACTGTCAGAACAATGGCAGTTCTGTCTGAACCGCACCAGAACTGAGAGAAAAGACCCAAATGATCTGATGCCTGTGGGGTTTTATGAGTTTCTGGCTTCCAAAATTCCCCTGGAAAGGAACTCGAGTATTTAAGCTGGTAAAATATGACACAGACTCTTTAAACCAAACCAGCGGTAGACTGGTCACCATAAGGGCACAGCAAATTTAAAAGTGTTAATTTTGGGGTGTTGGTCCAATTTAACACTATGAATAGTTAATTTACCGCTAAAAACAGTTAATTTAACACTATAAGAGTTATACAGTAGATATGTAACACTGACATGAGAGTCAAACCCAAGTGTTAAAAAGGAGCATTTCCTAATCAACTCTGTAGGAGTCATTTTGGACAAAATAACTCCTGAAAAGCTAACTCTGAACTCCCACAGCGGCTATAACACCTGCAGAGTTAATTCACAGACTCCACCCCTTTATTCTAAAAGTTGGACTGGTAGCGACGTATTGGCTGCAGAGAGCTGCAGTGGGTGAGGTGCATTGTGGGTAGTCATGTTTTTAGGTAATTTTTTCTATTTTGGGGTGTTTATGTAAGTTGTCAAATTCAGCAGGAATTTTCTATATTAACTTCATATAACCAATATAAGTTTGGAGTTATTTTTTTAAAAACAATTCACTTTTGGCACTGCCTAGCCATTAGCTCATCAATCAGGTGGACCATAACCATTATCTCACCCACAGAAAGCTATCTGCAAAAGTAATAGAGTAAATATTTGTAATCTCTTCCACCTAAACACACCTCAGAATGATGGAAATATCCTTTTATTGTGCAGCACAGCTGTTTCCACACCACTGGGAGTCATCGTGGTGCCAAACAGTCACATCTTTGATTTTGGCCAAACTGAGGCTCATGAAAACATTTGCGGCTGAACGACCTCCATCAACTAAGATCACACCTGCATCGTGATTAAAGCGATCATTTGACCTTTGGAGGAATTCTCACTTTGTTTCTGAGAATTAGATTAAAAGCTTAGTTTGAGGATCACTGCAGCGATTCAAAGAGCTCAGAGCTGCCAATAATTAAAGCACAAACAGGTGCGGGTGCGTTGGTGAAACGGTTAGCGCGCCACAACTGAGCCCCGCAAATCTCAGAGGAGTTATCGTTACTTTCAAAGTTGCAGAGTTCATCTGATGTTTGCAGTAACATACGTGTTCCTGAAACAGAAAGACATCATAAAGAAGGACTAATTTAGGGCTTTAAAAGTGTTTTTCTGTAGATGTGAGTCAGTAAAATGAATAAATGAATGAAAGGCTTTTTGTCGTTGCACGTCAAGCCTACGTTGAAATTGCGTCTGATGCAGCAATGAAAGCAAACTTCCTAATTAAAAATAGTGAGAGTTGGACTCCACCAAGGCTGCCCTTTGTCACCGATTCTGTTCATAACTTTTATGGACAGGATTTCTAGGTTTTGGTGGCCTAAGGATCAGGTCTCTGCTTTTTGCAGATGATGTGGTCCTGTTGGCTTCGTCAGAACGTGATCTCCGGCTTTCGCTGGAGCAGTTCGCAGCCGGGTGTGAAGCAGCTGGGATGAGAATCAGCTCCTCTAAATCCGAGACCATGGTCTTGAGTCGGAAAAGGTTAGAATGCCTTCTCCAGGTCAGGGACGAGGTCCTGCCCCAAGTGGAGGAGTTCAAGTATCTCGGGGTCTTGTTCACGAGTGAGGGAAGGGTGGAGCGTGAGATTGATAGGTGGATTGGTGCTGCGTCTGCAGTGATGGGGGCGTTGTACCGGTCTGTCGTGGTGAAGAGAGAGCTGAGTCGAAAGGCGAAGCTCTCAATTTACCGGTCGATCTACGTTCCTACCCTCACCTATGGTCACGAGCTTTGGGTAGTGACCGAAAGAACGAGATCACGGATACAAGCGGCTGAAATGAGTTTTCTTCGCAGGGTGGCTGGGCTCCTTAGAGATAGGGTGAGAAGCTCGGCCATCCGGGAGGGGCTCGGAGTAGACCCGCTGCTCCTCCACATCAAGAGGAGCCAGTTGAGGTGGCTTGGGCATCTGATTAGGATGCCTCCTGGACGCCTCCCTGGTGAGGTTTTCCGGGCACGTCCAACCAGGAGGAGACCTAAAGGAAGACCCAGGACACGCTGGAGGGACTATGTCTCTCGGCTGGCCTGGGAACGCCTTGGGATTCCCCCGGAGGAGCTGGCCCAAGTGGCTGGAGAGAGGGAAGTCTGGGCTACCCTCCTTAGGCTGCTGCCCCCACGACCCGACTCCAGATAAGCGGGAGAAAATGGATGGATGAATGGATGGATTTCTAGGTGCAGCCAAGGTGGTGAGGGGATCCGTTTTGGTGGCCTAAGGATCAGGTCTCAGCTTTTTGCAGATGATGTGGTCCTGTTGGCTTCGTCAGAACGTGATCCTCAGCTCTGGAGCGGTTCACAGTAGAGTGTGAAGCAGCTGGGATGAGAATCAGCTCCTCTAAATCCGAGACCATGGTCTTGAGTCGGAAAAGGTTAGAATGCCTTCTCCAGGTCAGGGACGAGGTCCTGCCCCAAGTGGAGGAGTTCAAGTATCTCAGGGTCTTGTTCACGAGTGAGGGAAAGTTGGAGCGTGAGATCGATAGGTGGATTGGTGCTGCGTCTGCAGTGATGCGGGCGTTGTACCGGTCTGTCGTGGTGAAGAGAGAGCTGAGCCGAAAGGTGAAGCTCTCAATTTACCGGTCGATCTACGTTCCTACCCTCACCTATGGTCACGAGCTTTGGGTAGTGACCGAAAGAACGAGATCACGGATGCAAGCGGCTGAAATGAGTTTTCTCTGCAGGGTGTCTGGGCTCTCCCTTAGAGATAGGGTGAGAAGCTCGGTCATCCGGGAGGGGCTCGGAGTAGACCTGCTGCTCCTCCACATCGAGAGGAGCCAGTTGAGGTGGCTCGGGCATCTGGTTAGGATGCCTCCTGGACGCCTCCCTGGTGAGGTTTTCTGGGCACGTCCAACCGGGAGGAGACCCAAAGGAAGACCCAGGACACGCTGGAGGGACTATGTCTCTCAGCTGGCCAGGGAACTCCTTGGGATTCCCCCGGAGGAGCTGGCCCAAGTGGCTGGGGAGAGGGAGGTCTGGGTCTCTCTGCTTAGGTTGCTGCCCCCACGACCCGACTCTAGATAAGTGGAAGAGAATGACTGAATGGATGGATGATCACACACTGTTTATGCATTCAGAGATCTGATGGCCCACAGGAAGAAGCTATTTTTGTATCTGTTAGTTCTGTTTTTTAACCTTCTGCCTGAGGGCAGGAGGTTGAACAGGTGATGTCCTGGGTGGGAGGGGTCTGAGGCAATCAATCTTGCTCTTCTGAGACACCTCTTGCTGACAATGTCTTCCAGAGAGATTATGGGGCAGCCAACGATGTTTTGGGCAGTTTTACGATCCTCTGCAGGTTTTCTGGTCTGCAGCTGAACCGTTGGTGTACCAGACTGTGAAGCAGTAGGTGAGGACACTCTCAAACATGCTACATTAGAAGAACACCATGGTTCCTTTCCAGTACCCCTCAGGAAGAAGGGTCTCTGCTGGGCCTTTATTTTACCATCGCAGCAGTCCAGGGGTTAGGGTTAGGTCCTCGGTTATGAGTCCACAGGGATTTAAAGGAGACCCCTGCTGCTCACAGCAGCTAAAATAAGCACTCTTAAGAGTTATTTTTGATCATGGGACATAAGAATGACAGAATTTGCTTTTTAATATGAGCTCAATTCCAAAGTGAAAAAATAAAATGGGAAACAAGTATTAAATGGAAATCTGTGTAATTGGATAAAAATGAGAATCCAGGAAAGAAAGCCTGCTCCTCTTGATCATCATAAATGCCATAAACACGTTGTTTTAGGTGAGGAGAACAGATTTAAATAACTCCAGCCACATCACAGACATTCTCAGCCCGAGTGTGAATGCTGACTAATGCGTCTTCATCACCTCGCCGCTCCGAGAGCCTCTGACACAAGCGGGAAGATGAAATCACTCAGGATTTATTCCACTTGAGACCATGTTGTCTGTTCATATCAGGAGGCTCAGCGGAACATAAATGCCACGGTGATGCAGCTCTTTGATTTTAAAACTCTAAAGTTCTGATTTAACCTTAAGCTCCTGGAAAACCCCACTGAGAGGAGAGATGATTTAAACCTCTCACAGGAAAATGCATCTTCCTCTGCAGACAGAGCAAAGCAACACGAGGGTCGGAGATGAGCCAGATGCAAAATCCTGTCTGGATGCAAACATGTTGATCGGTGTGGTGAACGCCTAACCTCCACGTTTGTGTTTGTTATGTGGAAACAGGAAGCTCTCAATGTGGGTTCTTCGTGTGCCTAAATCAATAAATCACCTGCTGAATGGAGCTGCTAATTTCTCTCTTTTTACATTTTAAACAATTCAGCAAAAATAAAACAGGAAATGAAAACGACACGACTTAGAAATGTTCAACAGAATCGTCTGTAAACAACAACAAAAGGAGCCGAGGCTCATCCAGTCCTGCTGATCATCCTATTTCCATCATGTATCTATATAGATATACAGCATGTATATCTATATAGACATACATAAACAAACACGTGCACACCTCCACCTACAGACAGACATACTCTCAGATCACCTGACGTGTTAGAACTATTAAATACATAAATGATCTTTTTTCATTGTTATGCTAATCAAATATCTATATTTTTTCTTAAATTGTGAAATATTTTTATTTAGTGGGCTGCACAGTGGCACAGTGGTTAGCGCTCCTTGCCTTGCAGCAAGGAGGTCCTGGGTTCGCGTCCCGGCCTGGGGTCTCTCTGCATGGAGTTTGCATGTTCTCCCTGTGAACGCGTGGGTCCTCTCCGGGTACTCCGGCTTCCTCCCACAGTCCAAAAACATGACTGTCAGGTTGATTGGTCTCTCTAAAACTGTCCTTAGTGTGGGTCTCTGTGATGGACCGGCAACCTCTCCAGGGTGTTCCCCGCCTGCATGCCCAGAGACTGCTGAAGATGGGCACCAGGCCCCCACGACCTTGCATGGATAAGCGGGTAAAGACGATGGATGGATTTTTATTTTGTTTCATTTCTTCATCCAGGCCAGTCCACAAACTGATGCTTTAATTCCATTTACCTCTCAGATGGTACCACCCACCTCTCAGGGGTCAGCCCGTTCCCTCTGCTTTTCTTTTGTAGACATTTGCCCAAACAAATCTCCGTCAGAGCTTATGACGTAACTCAAAGCTGTTTGGAAGCTTTGAAATAAAAGTTTCAGTTCAAATGTCAACAGAAGAGAAATGAAAGGAAATCTGTTTTGCACTGCATGCATGAGCAAAGCTGCTGATTGTTTTCGTATCTGGACTAATCAAATGCATTTGAATTCATGTGCAGTCCTCTGCAGGTCTGAGACAAACGAGTGGAAGGTTCTGTTCCAACTCTTCCTTGTTCAGCAGAACATGCTCTAATGAGTATGCTCTGTCCTGAACACTGATCTGCTGCACAGCTCATCTTAGCATGAAAAATCACAAGCTGCGTCTCTTTGTGAAGCATCGAGCTCACAGCTGATGCTGAACTTTTGGTTTTAGCTCCAGTTACAGATTGTTCGGATGTGAATTATTCAGAAAAGGAAAACCAGGAGAAGCTGCTTTAAGGTCCATGTGAAGGTTTTCATTCCAACGTGCTCACAATGAGGCAGGAATAATCATTTTATCATGTGATGGAGTTCAAATAAATATCTGTTAGTCTGCAAAATATAAATGTCATTTGGTGAGCATTTATGGGTCAGTTTCATCTGACTCGTCCTTCATAAACCAGTGCTGTTTAACCCTGGTCCTCCATCCTACATACAGGTGAAACTGGAAAGTGAGAATCTGGTGCAAAAGTCAATTTATGTCAGTAATCCATCTCAGACTGAGAGACCATCTAAAGGCTCAGGACCCCTTTGCAGGTGTTTTGGGTTCAAGATGTTGATTCAATTAATAATTTTATCATAAATTCCCCCAATAGTGGTTGGGTTCACTTTGATTCAGTCCAACTGTTGGATGCTGATTGAATAATGTGTAGTTGCAGTTTTTAATAACTTACTGCCACCTTGTGGTGGAAATGTAACACTACATTCAATAATACATTCACTAAAGCAGGGGTCCCCAACCCTGGTCCCGTAGGACCCTAATCCAGCAGGTTTTAGTTGTTTCTTTGCTACAGCACACTTGTTCCACTGCTACTGAACCCAAACATGCTGGAGGACATCTCTCCTCTGATTGGCTAACAGCAACACGACTCTACCACTGACTCTGTTTGCTCTGCAACGTTGATGTTTTATCTCCACAAATAACACAAGCCTGGAGGAGTTCTGCTGTGTGGTGGAGTTGCTAATGCTAACAGTTAGCTTCTACTAGCCCAGACGTTCTCTGCTGTTTCCTGGACGCTAAACCAACAACAGCCTTCCCCGTCGTGAGTCAAGATGGGTGAGTCCAAGAATGTTCAGTGACAGTGTGACGTAGATCTGTCAGGATTTTCTAATCCTAGAGTTTCACCTAGAGTCTATTTTCTATCAGAAGCTAATGCAGGAGATAGGTGGAGGAGACTATTTTCATGTTCAGCCTGCAGGAAACACTCAGAGTGACCCATTAGAATCAGAAATAATCATTTAAAAAATGGTTTTACAGTGTTCCACATGTGAAACAGCTGTAGGCTTTAGCATCTACGGCTGTACAAATGTGTGCCAGAAATTGTTGAATGAACAAAAACTATTTCCAACTTTCTTATTTTCACTTTTTTATTCAACCACATGAAAACAAATGTTACAAAACTGAGCATGAGTAACTCACAAAATACTATAAAGACATGTAAAAACAAACAAAAAATGTTCTGGGACACAAATTCAATCATTTAGCTAAAAGTGAACATAAACGTTTTGCAATTTAACAAACGTCTGTTTCTTTCCCATGGAGATGTTTGTAACCTAATTCTGTACAGACACTGGAATGCTAATGACTCAAAACTGATAAGATTTATAAAAATGTTTTTTCTGAGGAAAATAAAATGAAGTATATACGGCGGCCACAATTACCACAATCCCAGAATGACTCAAAATAACAAAATTGTGTTCTTCCTTCATGGGTTTTTTCCACCTCAGACATTTTGTCTTAGAAAAGCGTCTCTGATCCACATTAGATTGATGATAACAGTCTAACTAAAGGAAAAAGAAGATTTATAACAACACTCTCCTACACAGATAAACTTCCCAGAAGCCGTTACACCGTCACGTCAGGCATGGAGGGGGCTTAGCCGACTCGGAGAGGCGGAGCTACGAGGACAACGCCGTCTCCTCTGACAAACAACATGGGGATGTTCCTCTTGGTAGACTAAAGAAACAAAAACAATAAAAACATTTAAATAACAGATATTTTAATTACCCTCTAAGTACTGTCACGTTTTAAAAAACTTAAGTTCCTGATCCTAAACAATAAATAAAACCTTGTAGAATCTTAAAAATGTACAGACTGATTACTTCCTGCTCATATATTCTGCATTATGTTTCACTGTGACAAGTTAACATTGTTTTTTCAGACTTTAGTAAAACACTCCTGCACCTGACGGATCTTTAAACATCACTTAATAATGGCACAAAAACAACATTTATCTACATGGTAGAGTGCAAAACAAAGGCTGTTCAGTAGAAATGTGGCTATAGGAGGGTTTTTCTTTGTGCTTTTTGATAAAAATTGACCTTATAAAGTTCTTCATAGGTTTCCTCATCAATCTCCACTGTTGTCACCGTCTCCTCCACGTCGCCCAGGATCATGTTTAAGTGTTGGTCATACGCCTGGACCAGACAGTAAACAGAGTGAAGACGTACAGGTGAAAGTGGTAAAATGAGAATCTGGTGTAAAAGTCCATTAATGTCAGTAATCGGCGTAGACTGAGAGACCATCTAAAGGCTCAGGAACCCTCTACAGGTGTTCTGGATTTATTAGCTGATTAGAGTGTGACACTTTGAATCTTTTCACAATATTCGAATAGTCTGAGATGTTGAATGTGTGGTTTTCATCAGCTGTAGCCATATTCATCACAATTATAACAAATAAAAGCTGAAATATCTGGCTTTGCATTGAATGAGTCTGTCTCATAGATTAGTTTCACCTTTTAGGCTGAATTACTGACATAAATGAATTTTTGCACCAGATTCTCATTTTTCCAGTTTCACCTGTAGTTTGATTTAAAACTTCTCCACAGATTCTAAATACAATAACTAGGGGTGGGACTCGACTAAAAAAATTAATCTAATTAATTAGAGGCTTTGTGATTAATTAATCTTGATTAATCGCATTTTAATTGTTCAAGAAAACTTGCCCCCAAAGCTATTTTTTAATTAAAAATAATATGGCAGAAAACCAAACAATGGATTCTGTGTGTGTGTGTGTGTGTGTGTGTGTGTGTGTGTGTGTGTGTGTGTGTGTGTGTGTGTGTGTGTGTCGTACATGCAGTCGGCCACGGAGCTCCCGGTCATTCCTCATCTTCACATAGATCCGCTCATCCAGACTGAGCCTAATCAAATCCAGAGGCTCCTCCACCGTGTTGGTAGGTGGTTGCTGCAGAACACGTTAAATTACATTATTTGACATAAATATACAAATTCCATTTTTTAAATTTTCATATTTATCAAATAGTAAATGTTTAAAAACAAAACTAGTCCATTTTTTCAGGACATCCTTTTAAAATACTTTCCACTTACTGTACATTTTTTCAATATATTTTAGAAATATCTAAACACTGAGTCTTTATTCGTTTATTTTATGCTGATTAAATTTTGTAGCGTCTGTACAGTTTTGTCAAGACTTGCCTTTATAGACCAGACAGGGCTTAGAAAACATCATCTGATAGAGAGGCAATGTAGAGTTAAGAGTGTGCAGAAGTACTGATCAAACCATTTAGCATGGAAAGTAATAAATATATAAAAATAAGTCTCGTTACTTTTTTATACTAAAGTTTCTTGGTTGCGACTTTATTTGTATAAAGTTGCACATTACAGCTCAGAAATATTCATTTTAATCATAAACTTTGAGACAGACTTTTTGTTGAGACTCATGTTATTGTTACGATAGCTAATTATTAAATTTTGTCTAATTTGCTAAACAAACATAACGAAAAAATAATCTTTAATTTGGGAGAAACTGGTAACTTTGACGCGTTTATTGTTCTTTTTACGGTGAGCTGAACGCTAGCTATGCTAATGTAGGCTAGCTGGTTTCACGGGCCTAAACATCGTAAAACGCGTTAGCGATGAGCAAAAAGCTACGATGATAGCCTTGAATTAAAGAAAGGCGGAAACTAAAGATACTCGATAAAATCACATAACTGCACAAACGCTAAAATGAATAAAAGTGTATAAACACGGGCAGCCAAACAAACCTGCTCTACTTCGTCCGCCATGATGCTTTAGCTTGTGCCTTTGAGCTCCAACTTTATGAGGTCTCTTCCGGGTTACCGGTTCCTGCGCATGCGCCGCAGAAAGATGATAGTTATAAATTGTTTTGAGATCCTTTTTGTTGGAAGTTTGATTTTAGTTTCACATCCTGTAGAAAATGAAAATATTTAATAACAAATTTATATTTAGCAATATGACATTTAGCCAAAAGAATAAACACACATATTAATACAAATATTTAAAAGTATTAGATGTAACTACCTTAAATTCCCTATTCCACCTAAAGCGAAAGAAGTGCATTTTAAAATCTTGAACGATGTGTACCCCAGTAAAGAATTTTTGCATTCTAAATTCAATATTGGTGAAAATGACTGTACTTTCTGTAATAACAATATAGAAACTGTAGAACATCTCTTTTTTACTTGTATTTTTACAAAAATATTCTGGGACAGTTTTTGTATATGGGTTTCAGTTAATGATTTAGGAATAACTTCTTTGTCTTATAATGATATTAAATTTGGAACTATTTTGAAAGACAAAGAAAAACAATTCACGGTTAATAACTTTATTATTTTGGCAAAATTCTTTGTACACAAATGTAAATTTGGTAATACTAAACCTGTTTTTATTGTTTTTCTAAACGATCTAGCATCTCTTAAGGTCTCTTTAAGGCTTTGTAATACCAAGAAAGCAGTACGGTTATATGATTGTATGATGGCTATCTCTTTTACCCCATGACATTGTAATGTTTAATGGTTTTAAATATTTTATTTAATACGAACGTTACACAGTTAGATCCTTTGATCTTCTTGTTATTTTTTGTTTATTCTCCATGCTCATGCTCAGAACGCATTTGTTTTGTTTGAAGAATGTAAGCCTGTAAGCTTCGTTTTGTGAATAAAAAAAAAATATTAATACAAATATTTATCATCTTTCCTGCGATGGACTGGCAACCTGTCCAGGGTGTACCCCGCATGTTTGCCCAATGACTGCTGGAGATGGGCACCAGCCCCCCGCGACCCTGCTCGGTTACAGAAAATGGATGGATGGATTTATCATCTTTCCTGGCTACTAAAACATATTCCCATTGGAAGGAAAATCCTTCAGAATAAGATTAAATAACCAGCTGAATTCATTCCAACACCTGTGTGTGAAAGTAAAATATCAATAAATATGTGTCAGCTTCTGGATGATCCCCACAGAAAATGCAATTAACATTTAGGTCCCTTTTAATTTTGACCATGTCGAGCGTATAAAGAATAAAAAAAAGGTTCTTTCACATTGTTTACCAATATATATTCATGGAGGATCAGCCAGAGTGTCTTCCTGTTGACATCTGGAACATAACGGTTCCAGTTACATATGGATAAAAAGCAGATTTGATCTGCTGTATAATTTCAGTATAATTGGAGTAAAATTAGAAAAGCATCTTAACCTTTGGTCTCTGGGAATGAACAGTCTGAAGGACAGAAGAGACAGAAACAGGCACAACAAACTATTGATTAGTTTTTATTAGCAAAATCAAAAGTATTCTGCATGTTTCTCATGTTGCCATATTGAGGAAGGATACAGCATTTACAAACATTTAAAAACTAAATATAAACATAAACACATTAAAAAAACACTGAACCATGTTCAAAATGGCAAAACAGCAGCAAACATATCTAAAATTCACCGTTTGGGGTATACAAGCACACTGCAGAAGTAGGTCAGGTTGCAAAATAAAAATGTGTGTAACATTAATGAACACAATTGGTCTTAACAGGTCGATGACTTTATTAATAATCCCCTCTGACATTGACAAATGGGTTTTAGACTTGTGTAAATGTTGAATTATAAATAAAACAACAATAAAACAAAGCAACAGTATAAAAACATTTATTTAAAAATGACACATTCATAGGAAAGTCCTAGTTAATGTATTACTCAAACAATAAATGATCTACTGATGTAAAACATGAACAATATTTTTAGTTTGAAAATGACGTAATAATCTTGATTTATTTGTCATGGTGTGTCCACCTAAAGCGAAAGAAGTGCATTTTAAAATCTTGAACGATGTGTACCCCAGTAAAGAATTTTTGCATTCTAAATTCAATATTGGTGAAAATGACTGTACTTTCTGTAATAACAATATAGAAACTGTAGAACATCTCTTTTTTACTTGTATTTTTACAAAAATATTCTGGGACAGTTTTTGTATATGGGTTTCAGTTAATGATTTAGGAATAACTTCTTTGTCTTATAATGATATTAAATTTGGAACTATTTTGAAAGACAAAGAAAAACAATTCACAGTTAATAACTTTATTATTTTGGCAAAATTCTTTGTACACAAATGTAAATTTGGTAATACTAAACCTGTTTCTATTGTTTTTCTAAACGATCTAGCATCTCTTAAGGTCTCTTTAAGGCTTTGTAATACCAAGAAAGCAGTACGGTTATATGATTGTATGATGGCTATCTCTTTTACCCCATGACATTGTAATGTTTAATGGTTTTAAATATTTTATTTAATACGAACGTTACACAGTTAGATCCTTTGATCTTCTTGTTATTTTTTGTTTATTCTCCATGCTCATGCTCAGAACGCATTTGTTTTGTTTGAAGAATGTAAGCCTGTAAGCTTCGTTTTGTGAATAAAAAAAAAATATTAATACAAATATTTATCATCTTTCCTGCGATGGACTGGCAACCTGTCCAGGGTGTACCCCGCATGTTTGCCCAATGACTGCTGGAGATGGGCACCAGCCCCCCGCGACCCTGCTCGGTTACAGAAAATGGATGGATGGATTTATCATCTTTCCTGGCTACTAAAACATATTCCCATTGGAAGGAAAATCCTTCAGAATAAGATTAAATAACCAGCTGAATTCATTCCAACACCTGTGTGTGAAAGTAAAATATCAATAAATATGTGTCAGCTTCTGGATGATCCCCACAGAAAATGCAATTAACATTTAGGTCCCTTTTAATTTTGACCATGTCGAGCGTATAAAGAATAAAAAAAAGGTTCTTTCACATTGTTTACCAATATATATTCATGGAGGATCAGCCAGAGTGTCTTCCTGTTGACATCTGGAACATAACGGTTCCAGTTACATATGGATAAAAAGCAGATTTGATCTGCTGTATAATTTCAGTATAATTGGAGTAAAATTAGAAAAGCATCTTAACCTTTGGTCTCTGGGAATGAACAGTCTGAAGGACAGAAGAGA
This sequence comes from Aphyosemion australe, assembly GCA_006937985.1. NCBI lineage: Eukaryota > Metazoa > Chordata > Actinopteri > Cyprinodontiformes > Nothobranchiidae > Aphyosemion > Aphyosemion australe. The sequence goes on along the minus strand of SSNS01000057.1, from coordinate 138,699 downwards.
CAGAAACAGGCACAACAAACTATTGATTAGTTTTTATTAGCAAAATCAAAAGTATTCTGCATGTTTCTCATGTTGCCATATTGAGGAAGGATACAGCATTTACAAACATTTAAAAACTAAATATAAACATAAACACATTAAAAAAACACTGAACCATGTTCAAAATGGCAAAACAGCAGCAAACATATCTAAAATTCACCGTTTGGGGTATACAAGCACACTGCAGAAGTAGGTCAGGTTGCAAAATAAAAATGTGTGTAACATTAATGAACACAATTGGTCTTAACAGGTCGATGACTTTATTAATAATCCCCTCTGACATTGACAAATGGGTTTTAGACTTGTGTAAATGTTGAATTATAAATAAAACAACAATAAAACAAAGCAACAGTATAAAAACATTTATTTAAAAATGACACATTCATAGGAAAGTCCTAGTTAATGTATTACTCAAACAATAAATGATCTACTGATGTAAAACATGAACAATATTTTTAGTTTGAAAATGACGTAATAATCTTGATTTATTTGTCATGGTGTGATCTTGAAATAGTTGAGCTTTTGTGGTGCAGTGACATTTTTAATCCAGCAGGGGGAGCCGTACACCATAAAGTTTTAATAATGCTGAAAAAGAAGAGTTTATACCTTAGCACAGGATTTTATTATTACACCTTTTAGTTCTTTTTACCCATCATTAGAAAACATGTGCAGGTGCAGGATAAACAGAATTTATCTAATCCTCTACTACTGTCTGGTGACAGGAGCATGGAAACAGGTCATCAGCGGGCTGCTCTACTAGCTCAGTGCCCTTTTGAACATTAGGCTCAGTGATCTGCAGTTTAGCAAACTCCTATAATAAGTGCAACAGTGCTGTGAGAAAGTTAAGCATCAATATCATAACAACACCACTTTATTATTACTGCACAAGTGCAAAACTGATACCTTAAATAGTTTCCAGGAATAGTAAAAGACACCATAAGGTGGCTACGTGCAAACCGCTGACCTGCAGGTGCAATCGTCTTTTCCTGCATGAAAGCAGAAATGATATTTACATCATACTCACTAAAAAAAACAAAGTATTTGTACCAGCACCAGTTACCAACCTGGCCTTAGCGCGTCGCTCTGTGCACAGAGCGCTCACAGCTGGAGTCTGGTAAAGGTGAGCACTGTTTTGCTGTGTTGTCTTTAAACGTATACAAAAGCACACCATGACAAATAAATCAAGATTATTACGTCATTTTCAAACTAAAAATATTGTTCATGTTTTACATCAGTAGATCATTTATTGTTTGAGTAATACATTAACTAGGACTTTCCTATGAATGTGTCATTTTTAAATAAATGTTTTTATACTGTTGCTTTGTTTTATTGTTGTTTTATTTATAGTTCAACATTTACACAAGTCTAAAACCCATTTGTCAATGTCAGAGGGGATTATTAATAAAGTCATCGACCTGTTAAGACCAATTGTGTTCATTAATGTTACACACATTTTTATTTTGCATAACCTGACCTACTTCTGCAGTGTGCTTGTATACCCCAAACGGTGAATTTTAGATATGTTTGCTGCTGTTTTGCCATTTTGAACATGGTTCAGTGTTTTTTTAATGTGTTTATGTTTTTATTTTGTTTGTAAATGTTTGTAAATGCTGTATCCTTCCTCAGTATGGCAACATGAGAAACATGCAGAATACTTTTGATTTTGCTAATAAAAACTAATCTATAGTTTGTTGTGCCTGTTTCTGTCTCTTCTGTCCTTCAGACTGTTCATTCCCAGAGACCAAAGGTTAAAGGTGTGATCACTGAAAACCATGTTTTAATGATTATCTCTGATTCTAGTGGGTCACTCTGAGTGTTTCATGCAGGCTGAACATGAAAATAGTCTCCTCCACCTATCTCCTGCATTAGCTTCTGATAGAAAATAGACTCTAGGTGAAACTCTAGGATTAGAAAATCCTGACAGATCTACGTCACACTGTCACTTAACATTCATGGACTCACCCATCTTGACTCACGACGGGGAAGGCTGTTGTTAGTTTAGCGTGACATAGATAGCTAATGCAGGAGATAGGCGTAGGAGACTATTTTCACGTTCAGCCTGCATGAAACACTCAGAGTGACCGAAATCAGAAATAATCATTAAAAAATGGGTTTTCAGCAAATTTGACCTTTAAATTTGACCTCCTTTGTTTCAGTTGTTGTGTCCAGGTAAGGACGACAAAGTTAACACCAATTAGGCAAACAAAACCGAGTCAGACTGTCACAGCAAGGACACCAGTAGGGACAGAGCAGGCTGGACTTCTAGAGGAAGCTGAGATCCATCAGTGTTTAGGTGAGATGTTCCACATCTTTCATAAATCTGGTAGATCGTTTCTGCCCAGCACTGAGAATCTCCACACCCGCCCAGTGCCTCTCCTCCTCAGCAGCTCTGGAGTAAGACAGAATCCAGCTCCTCAGGAGAGTTCTGGGGCCCAAACTTACGGCAGCGTAGAGCTGCCACCCACACAAAATAAAATTGGAGCGATATCACGTTATAACATCTTACTTTATTGTTCTAACAATATCCTTTTCACGTTTGTACAATATACTATCATGTTTGTACAATATACTATCACGTTTGTACAATATACTATCATGTTTGTACAATATACTATCATGTTAGTACAATATACTTTCATGTTTGTACAATACTATCATGATTGTACAATATACTATCATGTTTGTACAATATACTATCACGTTTGTACAATATACTTTCACGTTTGTACAATATACTATCACGTTTGTACAATATACTATCACGTTTTTACAATATACTATCATGTTTGTACAATATACTATCATGTTTGTACAATATTATTGTACAAACATGATTGTATATTGTAAAAACGTGATAATTGTATTGTTAGAACATGATAGTATATTATATACTACCATGCTCCAACAATATAATTTTCACGTTCATACAATATATTTATAATGTAAAAACATGATAGTATATTGTAAAAACGTGATAGTATATTGTACAAACGTGATAGTATATTGTAAAAACGTGATAGTATATTGTACAAACATGATAGTATATTGTACAAACGTGAAAGTATATTGTAAAAAACGTGAAAGGGATATTGTTAGAACAATAAAGTAAAGATGTTATAACGTGATATTGCTCCAATTTTATTTTGTGTGGGTGGCAGCTCTACGCTGCCGTACAAACGGCCAACTCAGGGATCTGAGGTTCAACCACCAGGCGCCAGCCACTTGGCTCCACACCAGACCTGTCTCTCTCATGGGTGTGATTCTCTACAGGTGTTTGAATCGCTCTTGGTCCGACCCCTCACCTGAAAACATGTTGCCATGGGAGACCCTAATGGGCCGACTACCCAACCAACACAATTCCCAGGATCATGGAGGTCCTCAAACCCGTCCACCACGGTAAGGTGGCGATTCAGCGGAAGGGACTTTTTTTTTTTTTTTTTTTAGGGTTATATTTTTTGTTTGTTTTTATTTTTTTAGTTTGGAGTTGTGGTTTTTTGTTCATTTATGGGTTTTTTTTTTGTTTGTGTTTTTTAGATTTTATAACCTTATTTATTTAGTCGTTTTAAAACGTTTTTTAGTGACTTCTCCTGAGTTAGTCTCTTGGGACCACGGTGGTCAGCCTTCTTCCTGCAGCTGATAGAGACGCGTTTCTGAAACTCTCAAAAGAATCTGGAGCTTCGGTGGCAAGTGAAGCTCTTGGTTTAGCTGTGGATCACAGTGAAGACACCACCGCTGAAGAACTTCTCTACTCCTGCTGCCTTCGTCCTCTGGGCCGTTTTTGGTTCTTGGACTTTGTTTGACTCTTTGATCTATGTTGTTTATGGTGTTTGTTTGGTGATTGTCCCGCTCGCCCGTCTTGGCTTGTTTTTGGTGTTTTCCCACCCGCGCCCGCCCTTATGGGTTTAATCTCAAAAGTTACTAAAATTTAGACTTTATGCTGTTCTTCAATTTCTGCCATTTGAGCTTCAGTCCTTTTACGCTCATTCCAGATGAGACTTTTGTGTGTCTTCTATCTGGTGAGGTTGATTCAGGGGAACTGGATGGGGTTCTCCTGGAGGACAGGCTGGGAAAGCCAATTCTAGGACGCATAATAATTTTGGATGGGGTTTTACTGGGGGACATGCTGGGACGGCCAATTTGATAATGCTTAAGAATACTTGATGGTGTTCTACGGGAGGGCATGCTGGAAAGGGTAGTTGCATCATATTTACTAAACGTCTTCTTTTTAGACAAAGGAAGCCCAAGTTCATCCGCCCATCTCAACGTTTTCCTCTCATTGGGCGATGAGGAATTCTCTGATGTTACAGATTCGGAATCTTCACCCTCTTCTAAATCTTCTCTGTCGTCTTTTTCAGAAGAGATAGAAACGTCTAAATCACCATCATCTGAAGCGCGTGCTTTACCTCTAACGCTTTCCAAAACTTTCTTTATGCTCAACAAATATTCAGGGTTGAAGCCACCGTACTTCAACTGTCCACACAAGTCTGTTTCATCATCGTCGTCTGAATCTGATGAGGTTTCTACTTCATCTTGACTAAATTTATCATGTGAAACTAAATATTCAGCTTCAGTTTCCCCTGAACTTTCCTCTGAATCCAACAAATCTTCTGTGTCGTCTTTTTCAGAAGAGATAGAAACGTCTAAATCACCATCATCTGAAGCGCGTGCTTTACCTCTAATGCTTTCCAAAACTTTCTTTATGCTCAACAAATATTCAGG
>SSNS01000057.1:32513-132570 GCA_006937985.1 Aphyosemion australe | reverse complement strand
TAAGGTTTGTAATAATGCAACCCGCTTGTAAATCCGTTAATATTTAATGAGTTAAGAGTGTTTTTGTTTAAGTTGTTCCCTCACCTTCCATCTGCTACCATTGAGAGCGGAGCGTCTGTTGTCTGAAGCAAGATGGCCGCCGTTAAGCTACGCACTCGACTCCCGCTTTCGCCACCTTTATATACATGTCTATGCTGCCCACGGCGTCCAACGCTACTGACGCCCGCAACTATGGTTGCCCAGGCAACCCCACAAGTAAACAGCGTGGCGCTCAGGATAGATTTGTGCGCGCGCAGATGTCAGAGATAGGTGTCTGCATGGATGCCTGATCAAAAAAACAGTAAACAATTAAATGGTCCCTGAAGCTGAACCTCCCGAATTTCTTCTGTTGTTTATTATTATTGTAACCCAGGTTCTTGGTGAGTTTTTCCTGAGTAAATGATAAATTATGAAGCCTCTGACTGAAAAGGACAAAGTTTGCTACTTTATACATCTCTGATGTGAATGTTTTGTGCACATAAATAATAAGTTAAACATGATATAAAATAATTTACAACCATTTCTAGATTTAATATTCTGTCTTGTCAGCATGTCTGCATCACTAAAGGATTCATCCCTGATGTTTACCTGCTGCAGGATCACCTGCCTGTAGATCCTAATCAATAAAGACTCACCTGGTTTAGCTGATGTGGTTTTAACCAAAGTTCCTGTCTGACCTGAAGAACATTTTGTACACTGATGGAGCTCAGATCACTGAAGGGAATAGGAGAACTTATTTTACACAAACGTCATCAGAAACACAATTAAGCACCCTGCAGAAGTAGGTGAGGTTATGCAAAAGTAAAATAAAAACGTGTAACATTAGTATATAATGCACACAATTGTTCCTAACAGGACTTGGTTAAAAAACACCTCTGAAATTGACAAATGGGTTTCAGACGTGTGTAAATGTTGAATTGTAAGTAAAACAAAACAAAACACACAGAATAAAACACATTTTAAAAATCACACATTCATAGGAAAGTCTTATTTAAAAATTTTAATGACATAAAATATGAAACAAATATTGTTCGTTTGAAATTGACACAATAATCACATAAATGGTACGGTGTGCTTTTAAAGACAACCCTGAAAAACATGTTTTTATTCATGTTGAAATAGTTGAGCTTTTGTAGTGCAGTGACAGTTTTAATCCAGCAGAGGGAGCCATACACCTTAAACCCTTTAACTTTTCGTTCTTTATAAAACACAGATAGGAGATCTTTTTTACCTTATTATGCTGACGTTTCGACCATCACTGTGGCCTTCTTCTGCGTTCAGCTTCCAGGTTTAGAAGCTGCTGCCTCAGAAACAGTAGAAACGTAAATCTCAGGGTCAGCAGCCACATAATGTTGCTTTAAACATCAGCTAAATCTGCCTCTGATACGTTCCGAACTACACAAGCACGTTCACCTTCTCTCTCCCTCTCTCCACACACAGGTGCTGGTGATAAAATTAGAATATCATGAAAAAGTTTATTTATTTCAGTAATTCCATTCAAAAAGTGAAACTTGTACATTAGATTAATTCATTACACACAGATTTCAAATGTTTATTTCTTTATTTTGATGATTATAACAAATTCAGTATCTCAGAAAATTAGAATATTGTGAAAATGTTCTATAATGAAGACCCCTGGTGCCACACTCTAATCAGCTAATTAACTCAAAACACCTGCAAAAGCCTTTAAATGGTCTCTCAGTCTAGTTCTGTAGGCTACACAATCATGGGGAAGACTGCTGACTTGACAGTCGTCCAAAAGACGACCACTGACACCTTGCACAAGGAGGGCAAGACACAAAAGGTCATTGCTAAAGAGGCTGGCTGTTCACAGAGCTCTGTGTCCAAGCACATTACTAGAGAGGTGAAGGACAAGATGTGGTAGAAAAAAGTCTACAAGCAACAGGGATAACCACACCCTGGAGAGGATTGTGGAACAAAACCCATTCAAAGATGTGGGGGAGATTCACAAAGAGTGGACTGCAGCTGGAGTCAGTGCTTCAAGAACCACCACACACAGACGTATGAAGACATGTTTCAGCTGAAGCAGTCCTTGTGTCAAGCCACTCTTGAACGAGAGACAGCGTCAGAAGCATCTCGCCTGGGCTAAAGACAAAAGGACTGGACTGCTGCCGAGTGGTCCAGAGTTCTGTTCTCTGATGAAAGTCAATGTTCCTTTGGAAACCAAGGTCCCAGAGTCTGGAGGAAGAGAGGAGAGGCTCAGAATCCATGCTGCTGGAGGTCCAGTGTAAAGTTTCCACATCAGTGATGGTTTGGGGTGCCATGTCATCTGCTGGTGTTGGTCCATTGTGTTTTCTGAGGTCCAAGGTCAACGCGGCCGTCTACCAGGAAGTTCTAGAGCACTTCATGCTTCCTGCTGCTGACCAACTTTATGGAGATGCAGATTTCATTTTCCAACGGGACTTGGACACCTGCACACGCCGTTTAGCTGATCATCAGCAGTGTGTTGCTGATGATCAGCGACTTCGAAACGCCGGTGTCTCTCAAGTTCTGTATTTGTTTTCTATCGGCTGAAGAACTGGATAAAGACGGTTCCTGAAAGAATAAACGGCTCAAAGCAAAATTCAGGCGATTATTTTGAGTCGTTTCTCAGGGGAGGATTTTTAAAACATTTATCGATATGACCTTTCTTGTGACAGTATGACATTCGAGTTTCCCCGAGAGACCGTTACTCTAGCTTAACCAGATGATGGTCAGTACCCGTTAGAAAAATAACATAAAAGACAGAGTGAGACAAAATTCAGTTGGGCTCTGCAGAGGAGAGATGCACTCACAGCAAGCTGGTCGTGTCTCTCTCTGAGCTTTTGGAGAACTCAGCCTTTTATTGAAACAGAATCATTACACAACTCCAGAAGGGCGGCCCCTTCCAGCAAATATTTGACAGAATACAGAGTGCTTCCACACCGATCAGACAACTCAGAGCGTCCAGCTACAGCTTGGTCTTATCTAAACAAAACACATTCCAGGGCAGCTTTAAGGCAAAACAACAAACATGTTTGGCAGCCTGGTTGGAAAGTTTTCAACATGCACCGATGAGTCACCCAAATATAGCATGAGGACAAACAGGCTTCACACCCATATATTTGTGATAATAACAGTTAATACATAGAATAAACCAAAGTAGATAAAAAAATAAATCTTACAGTATCCATTAAGAAAATAAAGTTATTCTCAACTGATGATCAGTAAAATGTTACAAATAAATCTGTTTCATGGCTACTTGCAGGAAAATGCTGGCAAAACAATTTTTACCATCTGGGAGAAGGGTTTTCAGATTACAGGGTAACACAGAGAAAATAGCATCACCCCCTTTTAATGGGATCCATCCCAGATCGATCCGTTTCTGCTTTGGGTTTAAGAAGCATTGTGGGATTTTAGGACTACATGTCTTTTGATGATTTTTGCTTCTAGTTCTCATTTGTTGCCTCCTTTGGTTTTTGATCTGAGCTGCAGGTCTTTGAGTTAACAGAGACCTTCTTATTTACACTTCCTGTGGGTTTTAGTGGAAGCGAGAGTTTGACTCCTTGGTTTTAGTCCGAGCTGAAGAGCTGCGGACCTTAAAGTGTTAACGAGGAGTTTACTTGATCAGAGTTTTACGCTGAATGTTCCTCAGTCCAGAGAGTTGCCTCTGTGATCTCTTTGTTGTTGGCTCTATTCTGTGGTTATTGATGTTGAGCTGTCTCCTAGAAGGAGAATAAGAGTTATTTTGACTTCAGCCTCCTCACACTCTATTGTGTTAAACTGGTCTCCCACGGAGGGATTTTCCTCTCCTTCAGTTTTGCCTAGCTGTGGTGTAATTTCACTTTATCTGTCAGACGGTTGAATTTCAGTTGTTTGTTATATACATCACGTGTTTATATTTTAATTATGCCATACCACATGTCTGATTTTGTGAAAAAGCAAACTTAAATGTGTTTTTACTTGGGTAAATAAATGCACTGGGGGACCCATCCAAGATGGCGCCCCGCTGCTGCGCCAGTCCACGGGGTGTCTACGTCCATGATGTCTATGCTGACGGTGAACGTTTGGATGAATGTGCATAAACTGCTAAGTGATGGCATTCTGTCAAAACAGTTTCCCCGTTCGAAACTATACTTGCAGGCCGTGTCCTGGGAAGCACATGAAGGTGAGGACGTGGACTTTGATGACTGGACTCCAGTTGTGGGGGCTTGGTCAGAGAGCATGGCATTCAGTGTAACAAGAGGAGGTTGGAAGAGTCTTTAGTTTTTATTAAACTAAATACTAGGACCGTTACTCCTACAATTTTTGTGCCAATTGGCAATTTTGGTATCAAAATGTTCTTCAGGACTCGCCAGCTATAAGTTTCAGTTTCAGCTTCACTTGTGTTCTTAAGCAGCTTCAGCTATCAATGTCAGTTTTTTGTGCTTGTAGTATTAATAATAATAATAATAATAATAATAATAATAATAATAATCTCTTCTTCAGGAGATGACATCGGTCAGCTGGACAAAAATGTGGTCAGTATCCATGAAGTGAATAAAGTTATTGATTCTCAAATGATGATCAGTAAAATGTTACAAATAAATATGTTTCATGGCTACTTACCCACCTGTCCATTAACACAGGTATGGGCTCCAACCCTGTGCTTTTCTTTGATTGCAGAAAACAAATAGAAATTCAAGAAAAAAATTATAAAGCACCTATTTTATTTAGAGGAGTCCCTGGCCAAGTTGGGAACCAGTCAAATGATGGGAAAACACTTTGACTGCAGCTACACTACAGTTATTGGTGGTAATACAATCTGCATTACCCTACAGTGATAAGTATGGCGTTCTTCTGTCTAAACAGTTTGCTCGTTCGAGACAGCTGCTACGGCAATGTCCAAACAAACACAAGAAGTTGAGGACATGGACTTTTGCCATATGGCAAAAAAGGGTTTTCTGACTTCAAGGAAGCAAAGGTATCACCCACTTTTACCTGCCTGTTCATTAACACAGGTATGGCCTCCAACCCTGAGCCAAATGATGGGTAAATACTTTGACTGCAGCTACACTACAGTAACTGGTGGTAATCAGATTCCCATCAGATCATAATCAAGGTTGTTTGAGCAAGCATCATGCACACACAAGGAATCTGACTCCAGTCTCTATTTGCTGTTGCATTTATCCACAAATGTGCACATGCATGCACACTTTTCCAAAATAATTAAAATTATTCACCTGTAATGTTTTTAGTGCATGGATAGGTGTTGACACCTGTGTTTGTTTATGTCTGGTGGTTTTGGTGTAGAGTGTCACTGTGTGATATGAAACGAGACCCCAATCAACTCACATTTATAACTGCAATTAGAAAATAGGAGGTAGGAGGGTGACTTTTACACTTTTACAGCATTTGATCACAGGATCTAACACATGGGGACAGGAAATGACACTAATTTCTAATGTTTGTGCTGCACAGATCAAATGAATGCTGAAAAAGCCTCGGCCAGGGAGGAGGAGGAGGAGGAGGAGGATGCAGAGGAGGAGAGGGTGGAAAAAAGGCAAAAGTTGAAGGTGAGTTTTGTGATAATCTTCCTAATGTTGTGACCAAATGTGAACTATTGATCTCCTGATTCTCTGAAGAGTCAAACGATAGTCAAGTACTGATCTGCTCTAATTAGGAACCACAGATATTGTTTGTCCTGGGTGAGGGATGGGCCATCATCATGGATGGGTCATTTCTGCAGTATGCACCCCCACCCTCTAAAAAGGCTGCTGCATGCTGTCATGTTGGTAGTGAAATGTATTTTAGACGTAGTAAAAACCTTTTACTTGGACTCCAGAATATTTCAGCTTCACCTATTATCTCATCTCCTGACCATACGGTTGAATCAAGTACTTTTTGGTGTGATTACATGTAGAGGTAGCCATTCTGTTTATTTTGAAAGGGTTTGGGCCGGTACCACCCATCATGTGACGTGTGTTCAAGAGGACACCGTGTTCACCTTCAGTTAGCCGCTAGATCAGCTAAACTAGCAGCTGGAAACGTACATTTGAAGATGAATCCTGTCAGCAATTCATGCCTGGTTCTCTGCTTCTCAACCAGGTGTCTCCTCTTCCTCCTCCTCCTCCTCCTCCTCTTCCAGACCAATCCCAGCAGGGAATGAGTAAGTCATTTAGTAATTATTGATAAATCAGTTTGAATGTCACAGGAGAGCTCATTTAGCTTTCTGCAGTTTGTCTAACGGCCACATGGTGCACTCTCTGCAGCACCCTGTGCAAACAACACAGTGCTGCTTTAAACTGATGTTTTTGTGTTTTACAGGTCATCAAGAACCGGGAGAAGAAATAAAAATGGAAAAATAATAAAAAAATTATAAAATAACATTTTTTCTTGTTAAAACTCGACCAGCATAAGTTTGTACTTTCTTATCAAACATGTCTGATATAAAATGGTAAATGGTCTGTATTTGATAGGTTCTACAAACCCCCAAGGCGCTTTACAACACAACCACTCATTCACCCATGCACACACACACACACACCTGTGCTGGATTTCTCATACACCGTGTGTGCATGGGTGAATGAGAAATCCAGCAGGAAATCCAGGACAGAGAAAGAGGTGAAGCTGCTTCAACAGGAGGTGGAGACCATCAATCACTCTGCTGATTAAACAGTGGAGATGTTCACTCAGCCGATCCGTCCGTCTGATCCACAAAAGAAGCTCTGATGTGGCGCAGCAGATCAGACCCCAGCAGGAAACTGACGTGAGTGGAGTCAAAGCTTCAGAAGAAGCTGGAGCAGGAGATCGCTGAGCTCAAGCAGCTCTGAGGATCACAACCAGTTTCTACACAACTACCCCAGTGGGTCTGCACGCTCATCCAGCATCAATATCCATCCTCTCAGATGCTTTGAGGATGTGACGGCAGCTGTGTCAGAGCTCAGAGACAAACTACAGGACATTCAGAGGGACAACTGGACAAACGTCTCACTGAAGGTCACTGAGGTGGACGTTTTACTGCCAGAATCAGAACCAAGGAACAGAGCAGGATTCCTAAGATATTCATGTGAAATCACACAGCAAACAGACTGTTGATGTCAAAAGAGAACAGAGAAGTAACAGATGTGGAGAAACATCAGTCGTATCCTGATCATCCAGACAGATTCACTATCTGGTCTCAGGTTCTGAGAGAGTCTGACTGGACGTTGTTACCATTCTTTGTGACCTTATATCTTTTCTGGAGGCTGCAGCACATGACTAATGTTGACTGAATGTGCTTAAGGAAAGTACACGTTAAATAAAAGAGTGAATATTTGAAAAGTCTTGATCGTTTTTGTCAGATTCTGGTATTTAACGTTAAATGAGGATGCTTTTTAAGTGTCTGGGTGCCCTAATGATCATATAGCGTTTACACAAAGTACTGACATTTAAGAGGGTTTTTAAAGGTTAGTCTCAGTGCTTAATTTGTAAATCAAACGTTACCGGAACAAAAGTAGTGATGTCAGACCAGAGTTCACTAAGGACAAAACTGATGCCGGATCGCGCGGGGGGGTGGGGGGGGGCTCATGTTTAATGGAGTTTTTGACGAATAACTTATAATTGTGCCCACATTCTCAAAGTTTACACAAATTTCTCACAAGGTCCTGGCATGCTGCAGAGTGGCATCAGTGGGTTTGTAGGGGCCTCTGACATTTACATACCTTTTATTGCTACAATAATTTGTTGGAATACTTACAAAAAATCATCAATGTGATTTTTTTGCAAGATGTAAACCATTTTCTACCATGAGGTTTAGACAGTCCCTCTGCTCAGAACAAAAGGAAAATATGCCTGACAAAAATGATCAGGAAATGATTAGGGATCATCATAAAATTAAGAATTACTGTGAGACTAACTCACAGAACACCAAACAGGAAAACATCTGAACATATTCCAGAGTTCTTAGGAGGTTATTGCTGTGTTCATGCTGCTCTGATGAGTTGGTTCTGAATAAATGTTTAGGAAGAGCTGGAGCTGCAGGGAGATGCAGCTTTAGCTCAGCTGTTTGCTTGAATACTTTAATAAACCACTGCTAAGGTCAAAATGTTACAACTCTGCTTTAGTGCTGCAGAAATGTTACAACATTATGAAATGATCTCATCACGTGTTTGTACTCCAGCTTCCTTAAATCTTCCGCTGCCCAGATCAATATATTAGGATGACTTTGACATGAGTGAGGCTGCAGCATGCTGGTGGCCATTTGTCACCAGAAAAAAGTATTTATGTTGTTAATATTAGGTTTTAACCTTTCATTTATACAGCTACTGGTTTTAACGGAGTTAAATACTGGCGGTGGTTATGTTCAACTCCGAACTTGACTTGAAAAAAAACACGACGAGCCTCGGGGGGAAATCTATAAAGGCTGAAAGGAGGTAAATCTGCTACAGTCCTCGACAGAAAACCGTGTTATTTAGTGGTGATTTTGTTAGATTTGACAAACTTTAACCTCAAAGCCGCTGCTCGTGAGCGCGCTGTGCGGTCCGGCTGCGGCGCTGTCAAAGCGTCTGTTTCCACGATTGTGATTGGTCAAATGACGACACGCTAAAACAAAGATCGTTTGTGAACAAGATGAATCCCCTATTTCCCTTATTGACTGCTGAAACCAGAACGGCTTAGTTGGCTTAAAAACAGCGATTTTGCTGAAAAGCGAAAAGTTTAGGTATGAGATTGGACAAATGAACCACTCACCCGGAAGTCCCTGCCCAACACAACGTCCTCGTTTACCCACTGTAATCATGAGGTAGCAGCGCGAGTTAACGGATCCTAGCAGACAATTACCGGAACGCGTCCCTTCAAAATAAGAGCGTTCCCGGATCTTGTTCCGGCAAGATCCGGCTCAAATTAAGCTCTGGTTAGTCTGTAAATAGAAACAAAGGCTATGTAATGCAGCATGGGTATAACTTAAGATTGTGACCGTGTTTGAATAGGTGACTTTAACAGGAGTGTGAATCTGGTCACAGGAGAACACAACATGATCAGCAAGAGCACATGTCCAAAGCTAGCTCCTGTGTTAGGTCACCACCAGCTACAGAAAACTGGTTGCCCCTTTTTGAAACCTAAAAACCTTTAAAAAGGAAAAAAAATGTTTAATTACAGAAAAGCCCACTAATTTTTCCCAGTGGAGTCCCCAAAGGGTGGTCAGGGGGGCCATGGCCACCCCATGAATATATTGTTCCTATAAAGTAAGGACAATAGAGTATATAAAAAAGAATAAGAACCATGGCTGAGTCTTAAATTCCACAAATGATGAATGAATTGAGCCTCGTGGTGATGCCTCATGTTCTCTTAAAGCATCATGAGGGAACCTTCTCAGTAGTTGTTACGCTAGTAATTTTGTGGTTGGATAGTCTCCAATTTGAGAAGTATTTCTGGTCATGAAAAGACATCAGTTATGTAAAGAACAGGTTAATTCCATCAGGTCAATTATCAGAAAATAGTCACAAAACTGACATGATAAAGGTCATTTTCCATTCGTAACAAATAAACAGGAGAGTGCAAAACCCCACTTTAAAAAATGCCCGTTGCTTTTAGTTTACATGTGGGTGTCTTCTATGGGGTGCCATTTGTAAAGTCAGTCAGAATTTAACAGAAGATTTTGGGTTATTTAACCTATCGTAAGAGAAAAAAAATGGGAGTTCATTTTTAAAGTCATATTTTCACCATGTTATTCATACAATTATAAATGTTAAAGAACTCAACTAAATATTTAGTTATAGAGTTAAATATTTATTTTACAAACTAAATATTTAGGTCAGACCTAATATTTAGTTTGCAAAATAAATATTTAATTTACTAACAATATATAATTTGGAGCTAAATATTTAGTTTACATACTAAATATTTATTTTACAAAATAAATGTTTAGCTGGGATCTATATAATTATTTTGGAGCTAAACCTAAATATTGATTTTGCAAATTAAATATTTAGTTAGTAAATTAAATATTTATTGTGGCGGGCGCAACGACTTATGGGAGTGGGTTCGGGGTTTTCATTCATGTTTTCTGGTGTTCTGTTTAGTTCTGTTGGTTAGTTTTATGTTAGTGTTGGTTATTTTTAGTTTAACGTTCATTTTATGTTGTTTTTGTCCAGTGCCTGTTGGCACCGTGAGTTATTTTTGTATGTCGGGGAATGGGGTGAGGGCCGTTCAGCCAAATAAAGTGTTCTGTGTTTGCTCAAAGCAGAAAATGTAAGTAACTGTCTCCATAACTCCATGTAGAATAGGGTGACCAGATTTAAAAAACTGAAAACTGGGACATCTAAATTTTACCCAAAATGAAAGACTTGCATATCATTGTTGGTGACTAATAACTGCTTTTTATTGTACAAAGTGCAACAACATTTGAACATCCTATTAAAAATAAGGACATTTTTTAGTGCAATGTTGTTGTTTTTTTGTTGTTTTTCAAAACAATACTGTATTTATAAAACACATTGGGCAGTATTAAATGTAGCCCTTTTGTGAAAAGAAAAAAAAAGTATTTCACTGACCTCAATAACAGCTTTTGATTGTAGAATGTGCAAGAACAGTAACATTTTATTTATATTCAAAATAAGGACTTTTTTTGTCCTAATATTTTTAGTGCAGCTTTTTTCCAAAACAATTCTGTATTTTAGAAACACATTTGTTTAGGCAATATTAAAAGTAGCCCTTTTGTGAACAGAAAAAAAGTATTTCACTGACCTCAAGTTGTTTAGAAACAAAAATATTGCACAAAAAGTAACAGGCTTATTGTTCTCCTTATTGTCACATTAGTGACTCTTTAAGAGTATTTCATGTTTGAGTGAATCTTTTTAAGCAGACTGTGGTTGTCAACAAGTCTGGCATGAAACTCAGAGCAGCTGTCATCAAAGTTCACCCGAGTAACGAGCCGTGCCTTCAGCGTGTCCAGTCCCAAACGATTTCTCTCACTGGTCCACGTGTTGTTCATGAGAGAAAAAATGCGTTCCACAGAGGCATTTGTGCCAGGTAGGCACATGGCAAACTGGCAGATAATGGCTATATTTTTAAACGGAACATTCCGATGCTTAAAATGTGTAAACATTTCAGCCCAGCGCTCATCTGCTGGTTTAGTGTCTCTGTCCCACTCTCCAATCTTGTCAGACGTGTAAGTTTTGACAGAAGTAACTTCGTCAAAGAGCTCCATTTCATTGATGTGGATGTTTGGCAGCTTTGAGGAGACATACCTCAGGGAGCTCTCAACCTCATCCCAACCTGGTGAATCTTCAAGCAGGGTCCAAGAGAGGCACTTCATGTCAGTAAATGAGGAACTCCACTCCTGAAGATATGAGATGCAACCTTCATAGAATGCGTGGACGCTTTGCTTAAACGCCTCCACTTGAGGGCGCTCTTGTGTAGCCAGAATGCTCTTCACCTAAAAAAATACCAGTAATAATTAATGAAGCATTAATCCCAGAGCCTTGTTTTTACATTACTTTACATTTTGATATGTTTAAACTCACATTTAATCCCATGAAGAGGGCAGCCTTCCTCTCCAAAAGTTTCTCCTGTAGATTACACAGGTGCTGTGCAGCGTGGACAGCGGTGCTCTTCTCTTTCTCCATCTTTTTGATGGTGTCATTGAACAGTGATAGTTGGTTGTGTATAAACCACAACCAGGCCTCACACATTTGGTCTTCTAGGAACTTGATGATTGAATTTGGTGCTTTTTCCTGAGACCTGAAGTAGGACTGAAGTGCTGGATAAAGCTTCAGGACCCGCTCAACTGCAGGTCCCAGTGAGAGCCAACGGGTTCTGCTGGTCTCAAGGAGAGTGGCATGTTCAACATCTACAAAAGCACAGAAGTCTTTCAGCTCCTCAGTTCGGACCGTGTAGATGTGAAAATATCCAAAAACTTTGACAACAAAGTTCTCAATGTCACAGGGGAGTGTATCTGCGGCAGACTGAACTGCATTGTGCACTATGTGCGCTGCACATCCTACTCCAACCAGACTGTTGGGAGTGGCCTGATCAAGTTTATGAAAAACATTGTTTTGTCCTCGTCTTGCTTTTCCTCCAAAATTTGTATTGGTGTTGTCTGCACAAAAGCCGACCACTGTATCCATCAAACTGAATGCAGATAGGCACCTGCAAACTTCATCACACAGAAGGGTTGAAGTCTCACCTGGTAGTGATGTAAAATCCAGTATCTTTACTCTGACCCCCTCAGTTATTTTGAAGTAGCGCACAACAACAGGGACAAGCTTCACTGCCTTGTGGTTTGATGTGTCAACTGCAACAGAGATCAGAGTAGTATCCGTAGTGTCTTCTTTTAGCAAATCCATAGCATGCGGGGCTATTACACTTGTCACAACTGCCTCAGCTTTGGTCCGAGCACACGTAAAACGCTGGTCATAAAACTTTCAAAGCAGCCCAGCAGTACAGTCCATTGAACGAAAGCTGTGGTTGTGTTTAACAAGGTGGTAGGCAAATGTCGCTTCCTGAGCAGCGCGTTTAAGGTCTTTGTCACCAGCAGCAGCTTCACTAAAAAACACGCTAACTGAACTTCCCGCTGCGGCGTCTTGCCACCGCTTATGTTTGCTAGTTTTAACATGGTTCTGCACGTCCGCATTTCCACCATGAGCAACGGAGAATTCACACTTACATAAGACGCAAAACGCAGCATTCTCATTTCCTGGCACTTTTCTGAGAAAGCTGTGTCTTTCCAGAAGTTCTTTCGTTAGTCTTGACCTTCTTTTAGGCATGCTGAAAAAGTGACTTGAATCGTCATGACGCTGGACTTTGGAGACGTCTCGCGCCGCGCGGCACCAATAGCGTGGGCGTCAACCAATGAGCATTAGGTAAACAGACGTGATATAAATTTGAGCTTTTTCATTGGTTTATTAATGTCACTATGACAACTTCGTGATTGACATACAAACAACCCAAAGACAATTAGTCCTGTGAACTATGAGCAATTATGATTGATTCAAAAGCGGGACGTTCGGGACCAAGGCTGGGTGAAATCGGGACACCATAATGGGTTTGTAAAAATCCTTGGGGACACGGGACAAATGGCTCAAAATCGGGATTGTCCCGGGTAAATCGGGACGTCTGGTCACCCTACGCTAGATGGCGTTCGAAACCGCCACATTATTTTACAAACTACATATATTTTTTGTCTTATTGTTAAATAACCCAAAACACAGCTGTTAAATTATGAGTTTGACTTTACAAATGGCACCCATGCTACTGATACAACTCTGATCCCAAACATCTCGTCAGTACGTGTGGTTGGTGGTAATTTCTTTAGTAAAAGACAGATCGTGTCAGTGTTATTAGTCTTATTAGTAGTAGTAAAATTATGTCTAATATGAGCCAATGCAACAATCAGTACATTTAGGTAACTTTGGTGAATTGAAGAAAAAAGTAGCGTCTGCAGGAATCAGGAAAAGCATCTGGGATGTCTAATCTGTTTCTCTTTCGTTTCGGACTACAAGTCCCACGAGCACTTTCACCTTCTTTCGTCATCTGATATCGCCCATCGTTTGATGACGTAGCCTACAGTCGCCGGGCGAAGTTTGAAAATGAACGTCAAACTTTTTTCCCCTTAAACATTTAACGCCAGCGTTGTTTTATTCGCATTTTTCTTCCAATTTTAGAAGAATTTCAACAAAGTGGGAAACAACACGAACAGCACAAAGCAGAGGAAGCTGTTCCGCAGGTGAGTAACAATAAAGCATGATGAGAACTTGCTAGCAGCCTGAACATGAGACTGTCAACATGCTGCTGCTGCTGCTGCTGCTGCTGAGATCTCCTCTCACCGAGGTCCGGGCCTTTTCTGTCCGAGCTTATCTCCCCGTAACATTAACGAGACGAGACGAGATACTAACGCAGAAGGAGCCGAGGGCGCAGCTTGAACTTGGTCACTTTAGCTGCGTTTGAGAACCGCTAGCTGACTTCAGCCACGGCATTAAAAGTGTCAGAAGTAGCGGGCGCTGGTGAGCCAACTGTCCCGACGTCTGGCCCACTTGTTGGGGTGGATTTAAATCATCTCAGGGTTGTTTTCGTGTGATAAAACCTCTGAATTCACCCCGCGGAAGAGATGAGGCTGCGGCCACGAAACACTCTCGGACAAGTGATGGTGGGTTAAAGGAGAAACCGAGATGATCTTTAAGGAAAAAGGTTTTCATCCCAGCAGCTCCACTCAGCTGTTTGACCTTTTCCGCTAGGAGGAGAGGTTGTGGAACTGTAATAAAGAGAAACTCCAGGCTGTTAATGTGCGTCATCAGACATTTTTATTATGAATAATTATAAGAAATTATTATTATTATGTTTAACCAGAAAAAAAATCTAAGTGCATTTTATTGTGAAAGTGACAGATTTAATAAATAAATAATTTCCCACTAATTTTACATGTGGTATTGTGAAATATTTAGAAATAAATTCAATTGTTAAAGTTCCCCACAGAAAATGTATTTTAATCCAGATTTTGGGATTTTAGATTAAAATAATCTATGAACCGTCACAGCTCAACATTACATCACACCTCTCTGTGGTTAAACATCAGACTTTACTGGTCTGGACCTGGTTCACCTCTCTGTGGTTAAACATCTTAAACAGACGTTACTGGTCTGGACCTGGTTCACCTCTCTGTGGTTAAACATCTTAAACAGACGTTACTGGTCTGGACTCACCTGCTTCATCAAGTACATTTATTTGTAACATTTGAGATTGATCGCTCTCACCTTACCTGAACCTGGAGATCTTTACAGGTTTCTGTGAGTTTGATGAAAGATTTTTAAATGATTGTTTTAGAAGACGATGAAATAAGTGACTTTAGCTGAACTGTGTTGTTATTTTCACTGCCACTGGTTTTTCTCCAGAGTGGTGCTTCACCCACCCAGAAGCTTGGCACCACTTCACAGAGCTGAGTAGAGGAAACGTAAAGCATCACTTGTTAAAAATCAAGTTGTTGAAGAAATAAAATTAATCTGTTACAGAAAATACATAATTCTTGTTTCTATAGCGTCAGAGATTTACTTGTCAGTGCGCTTCGAGAAAGAATAGATTCATTTTAGACTATATGGTATGGTAGACTTCACAACGATAGACTATTATAACTTTTACAGTTTCTGTTTTCTAACCTATGTTTAACCTCTTTATTTATTTTTATAGTGCTCATAATGACAGTAAAGTGATCTGAATCTTGTTTTGGGTGGTCAGTAATATTTTTATCCTGCATTTATCAACTTTTAATTCAGTTTATTTTTAATTTAATGTGCAGATGTCCAATCAAAGTCGTCTTGATCTTATAAGTATGTATGTTTTAATAGCAAAAATGTTTATTTCTTAGTTTCTTTACTTCATTCAGATGATATTTTATTTTAATACGCCTCTACTTCCATGACCTTTAGTGCTCATGCGTTTTTACTTTTCTTTCCTCATGGAAAGTTCGATAAAGTTGTGAACTTCCCTTCGTTATCTATATTGTTCATTGTATTTTAATTCAAAATATATGGGAACATTTTATTCAGAAACAATGTTTTTGTTTTTCAAACTTGCTGCTTTAACTTCCTGTCTCAGGAAAGCATGATCGAAGTATTAACAAAAACTGTTGTCAGTATTCTAGTTTCTTCTGTTGCACCATAAGGGAAGACGACAACAGGGCCGCTTTGTTTTTGGCTTTCTTATAGAATAGAATAGAATAGAATAGAATAGAATAGAATAGAATAGAATCGAATAGAATCCCTTTATTGTCCCTCCTTGGGGGGATTTTGGTGCCACAGCAGTAATTACTTTCACAACAGGAGCAAAAAGGAGAGTAATAAATAACAGAGTAAATTAGATTAAAGATTAAACAAGAGAATGTAATCCAGAAGTACTTAAAGGATTCAAAATCCTCAAATTCAAAAATCTAAATAAAAAAAATAATAAAAATAAATTCTGTGTGGAAAAAGGTGGCAGAGTATTTTCAGGGAAACATGAAGTCTACAGAAAAACCACCCGTATAATCCATCACTTCAGTAGATGTTGTCCCAGAGTCTCGACCCTTGCAGAACGTGTTTACGGCCGACACCCACTGAATTCTCCTCGTTTCTTTGATTTGATCCAACTTGTTGTCCTTCTGTCCTCCAGACGGTGATGTTCTCCCCAGATGACCAGCCTCCAGCCAGCGCGTCTGCTGTCCTGTCCTCTGCACTGACGGCTGCTGTGTCGGCCGCCATGGCGATCGCCACGGCGGTGGACGCCAAGGCTGATCTCGCCAAACTGCTAGACGAGTGGGAAGAAGCGCAGCGGGGCACCACAGATCAACTGGTGTCCATCTTGACCAAGTCAGAAGCATATTTATTTCCCAGTTCCAGAGTGCTGGTTGAAGAGACAACTGTGTCTCATCTCTGTTGTGTTTTTGTAGAATATCTGAGCTGATTGAACGGGAGACAGGAGAATATCATAAAGCAGACCCTGATCCGTTTGATGATCGTCATCCAGGTCTGTTCACGTGTTCTTAACCGTTGTCTTTGACTCTGTTTCTGTTTCAAACCTCCTGAACGTGGACCAGACACACGGCCCGTTTATCTCACTGAACGAGTGACGAGTTGTTGAGTTTCTGTTTTGTGTCTTACGTTTCCAGGACGGGCGGATCCAGACTGTACGCTGGGACAACTGCTGAAGATGCTCTTTATGAATGATGACTTCACTAATGCGGTAAAAGCAGCTGGTTGTGTTATTTTGACACGTTGGAGCTTTGTTTGAAGTGTGCATATCTTTTAAGGGATGAAGTGTTGTCATGGTGATCCTAAGTCTCGCCCATCTACTTCTGGACCATGGCTGCCAAAAACATTAATGAGAGGATAAAAGTTATTTTCTGATCCTGTTTGATACGTGCCATGGATTTAACGTGATGTTGTGAATTTTAAAAACACACTTTGATGCCAAGAAAGCACAGATTTTAGACAGGTGGCAAAAGTTATTTTAGGTTTTGTGTCAAAAGATATAGATGGCTACAAATGCTCGTCTCACTAAATTTACGTCATCGAACCAGACACAGATGCTCCGAAACCAGGAAGTAAAAGTCAGCTGGAGGAGAAAGTAGCTTCAGACGGCAGGTTTTGGACATATTTCCTGATATTTGGACATCTCACCTCTGATTGGATAACAGCAGAGCAACTCTACCACTGACTATGTGTGCTCTGCAACAGCTCAGTGGCCTAGTGGTATGAGTGTTTGCCCTGGGACTGGGAGGTTGTGGGTTCAAATCCACGGATCATACCGAAGAACAAATTTCACACACACACCAGTGTGTGTGACAACTAATGAGACTTTAATCTTTAATGTTGATGTTTTATCTCCACCAATAACACAAGCCTGGAGGAGTTCTGCTGTGTGGTGGAGTTGCTAATGCTAACGGTTAGCTTCTACTAGCCCAGACGTTCTCTGCTGTTTCCTGGACGCTAAACCAACAACAGCCTTCCCCGTCGTGAGTCAAGATGGGTGAGTCCATGAATGTTCAGTGACAGTGTGACGTAGATCTGTCAGGATTTTCTAATCCTAGAGTTTCACCTAGAGTCTATTTTCTATCAGAAGCTAATGCAGGAGATAGGTGGAGGAGACTATTTTCATGTTCAGCCTGCAGGAAACACTCAGAGTGACCCATTAGAATCAGAAATAACCATTAAGATTTTTCACACCTTTAATGTGAAAATGTTCTCTAACCCCCAAAGCCAGTCTTTTCTACGTCACATGGAAAATTACTATTCACGCCCCGCCCACCCTGGCTCGTGACCGCCCACAGGAACGTCTGTGCTGGTAGAAGCTAACCATTAGCTTTAGCAGCTCCACAACATGACAGAACAAGTTCAGGTTTGTCTTTTTGTGGAGATAAAACATCAACGTTGCATTTTTTTACCCAAGAAAATGTTTCACAGTATTCTGAGTTTTAATGGAGGCAGCAGTAGAGTCGCGTTGCTGTTAACCAATCAGAGGCGATGCATTTGCATATCATGAATATTAATGAGTAAGACTCATTTTCCTTTTTTCTGTCCCTCCACTCCTCCAACAAACTTCTCCCCCTGAAACAGGAGCACCAGAGCTTTTTTCCACAGGAAGTGACTCATAAAACATTCCTTTATACTAGAGACCACAGCAGATTTAAAAAAAACAAACAAATAAGAGCTTTAAGCAATTTAGTGACCTTTAATATTCTGTTTTTGGCTCGTTTAGGTGTTTTAGAGTTCAGTTCTCTGAAGAAAAATGAGATTTCCAGATTTTCTATCCTTTTTGCAGCTTTTGGACTCGTATATAATGAACAGTCGAGAGCTGAGCCTCAACACAGCGGCATGTCGCCTCCTTCAGAACATCATGCCGGGTCTGGATGCTGCTGTTGTCTTTGAAGAGAAGGTAAACTTGGCTCCTTTAAGTAAAGCAGTCAAACAGGATGTCAGGAGAAGCTTTTCCTTTAAGAGTGAATACATAGTCCTGAGATGGATACCTGCAGTAAACGTCTGACCTTTGTTGAAAACAGTCTCCTCACGAGTTAAATGTCTTTCCTGTTAGATACTAGATCATGCAGATTGTCTTGTTAAGCTGTTATCCAGCAGAAGAAGGCAAAATGAAGATCTTCAGCAAAGAGGAACAATTAAAGCTCTCAGACAGAAAGACGACTACCAAAACCATCTCTGATGGAGTCTTCTCTCTCTCTGTTTGTTTTTCCAGGAAGGCCTAGTAGAGAAGTTGTTCGGCTGGGCCCGTGAAGCCGAGTGGCCGCTGTGCGTCTATGCCACGGGCCTGCTGGCCAGAGCCATGAGCAACCAGGAAGTAGCCGTGAGCTACAGAGAGCACAACGCTCAGCTGGTGGGTCTCTCACTCATCCACAGTGAAACAGAGCATGCTTTTTTATTTGACAAGCTTGAGTTTAGGGGGACGTGGGGCTTCAGGGAGCAGGTTGTAAAGTTTGAACCAGAATCAATTATTTTGTGAATGATTACAGACATGAGTTCAGATTTTAGGACCGGCAGAGTTTTAAAAAAACATTTGATGATGTCAGTAAAAGTCTTAGTTAAAACTAAATATTCTAAATTTGAATAAAACATTCATCAGAAATTGGTTTTTATTGCTCATAGAACTAAGTTTAACAAAAGTTCCTTGTCTCCTGTGACCGCAGGTATCCGTCGTAATTAAGCGTCTGTTCGAACTACAAACCTCAGAGGCATCAGGTCACTTTAGTTCCTCACAGATTAATCAGAATCTACCTCAAGACTCTCAGGATGAATCTGCTCAGACCTCAAGTCCAACCACAAACAAGGCCGACGGGAAACGAGTGGATGAGGAGGAAACGAGGAGAGAGAAAGAAGAGCGCCGCAGCAGCAGCTCAACACCTCCTGCCGAACCGCCGTCTCTGAAAAACGGTGGCTGCAGCCACACCTCCACCCGCCTGCTTCCAGACTTAGTTTACCAAGCAAGTCCCGATTCAGCCTCGAGGGAGATGGAGAACGCTGATGGAGGAGAAGAAGGAGGGGGAGTGAAGATTCGGAATGGGAGGAAGGCTAAACAGAAGCTTAATTTGACCTCCTCCTCCAACAGGAGCAGGCAGGAGGAGGCGG
This sequence comes from Aphyosemion australe, assembly GCA_006937985.1. Classification (NCBI taxonomy): domain Eukaryota; kingdom Metazoa; phylum Chordata; class Actinopteri; order Cyprinodontiformes; family Nothobranchiidae; genus Aphyosemion; species Aphyosemion australe. Next base: position 112,990 of record SSNS01000057.1, on the reverse strand, counting down.
AGAGGGTGGAGACCAGCAAGCAGCAGCCCACCAGCTCCTCCTGGTCTGAGATGAGTGTGATTTTAATCGGCTCTGACTACTGCCTTTCACCGCTGAGCCCCGCCATGGAGCAGAGGCTCATCCTGCAGTACCTGGCTCCCCTTGGAGATTATCAGGAGGTGAGAATGATTCAGTCATCAGATTCTGAGGTTTCGATTATTTAAAGGGACACTTTGCGACTTTTTCATATTTTTAAATCATGTTCTTGAGCCAGTATGTGCTAAAATGACCCTTTAAAGTTAAAGTCCCAAGTCATCATCACACACTGGTGAAACTACATCTCCGCATTTGACCCATCCCCATGGTGGGGAGCGGTGAGCTGCAGCTATGGCCGCGCTCGGGAACTATTTGGTGGTTTAACCCCCCAATCCAACCCCTTAGTGCTGAGTATCAAGCGAGGAGGCATTGGGTTTCATTTTTTAAAAGTCTTTGGTATGACCCGACCAGGAATCGAACCCTGATCTCCCAGTCCCGGGGCAGACACTCTACCACTAGGGTTAATGAAAGGCCACCCAGCCCCTGTCGCCCCCTGTGGCCAGAATATTCCACTTGCAACTTCACAGTTGCCGGTCCGGTCTGTTGGGACTTAGAAAAATTCAGCTTGACATGCCTGGATCTGCAGTCTGGCTCCAGCATGTTTTAGATCATGAACACAGCTGATGTGTTTAATTTAGTGATGCATAACTCCCGTAGAAACTAATAAAGGCTGAGGAGACATTTCAGCTATTAGATTAAGGTGTTAAAAAGACGAACGCACAGCGAGGAGAGATAAGTTTTACTTTCTGTTTCGCCAACGAACACTAGGGGGTGCTAAAAACAAGCCAAAACTGACTAGTGTCCCTTTAAAATGAGCAAATTAAGCTAATAAAACATTGAATAACAGTTTTTAACTACATACATCCAGCCACCCTACCATTGATACCAAAGTGCACCCAATTTTTAGCCCTGGTTACCTGTTGTTTTACCTTTAAAACATTTAATCTTATTATGTTTCTAATTCTTCTAGCTGCTTGCTGTGTTCATGAAACTGGACACCCGATCGCTGCTGATGAACTACATCGACCTCAGGAAGACTAAAAACGTCCAGCTCACCTTTGATGCCCTTCTGGTAAGATTTAGATTCACTTTTAACATTTCTTTAAGTTTCCATAAGAAATGAGTTCTAGAGGAAAGTAGGGATGTAAGAAAATATTGATATGGCAATATATCGTGATATTTTTTCCTGCGATATTATATCAATATTCAAAAGCTGTGTATTGAATTTTTGGAATAATTTACATGCAAGAAAAGACTTAATATTTAATTGAAATATTTTTGTGTTTGATTCTACAGAGACTGCCTTTTTTGTTTATTTTATAATAATTTCTGATAATGCAGATGTTAATTACTCCATTTATGTTTTCCTTGAAGAGCAATGGGTTTTGTTTCCACCACTGAAATGTAGATCCCTCTATTATGGCTCAGACACCTCATGTTAAACATGTTACGTATCAGTTTGGACTGAATTTTCCTACAATTAATTCAGTCTAAAAAAATTGCTAATATCGTCTGGCTGAATTTATCGTGATATATCGTGATATATCGTATCGTCTCCCCTGTATCGTGATACGTATCGTATCAGCAGAATTTTACCAAAACACATCCCTAGAGGAAAGAGTTATTCTTCTCTCTGAAACCTTTTCTTTCCATTTAGGAGTATTGAAAATGGTCATAAGGATTTACAGCAGTCAATAATTGGGAACATACTTTTTTCTCCTTTCTTCTATTTGTATTTTTCTTACTTTATTTATTTATTTATTTTTTTAAATCATCTTATGTTCAATAAACGTTTTAACCGGTCAGTCAATAATCAAGTATTGCGTTTTTTTTAAGTTGATCTTATTTTTGTGCTTTTGTTCACATGAATATTCTAACTTGGCTGAAGACGATGTTTCATTTATTGTCTCTATTCCCTCCATGAATTAATGTATTTTTGCTGCACATAGTTTTTGTTTGAGATGCTAAAATTTAAATTTAAGTTAAAAAATGACAGAAAGGATTACCGTTTTTGTAGCTATGTAATAGTTTTTGTTCAAGGTCATTAATTTATATCAAAATAATCTTATTATAAATAAACCTGGTAAATGATATTTGTGTCTTCTAAGCAGAAACAGAAACAAACGTGGCGCCTGAATAGAAAATCAGTTTTTTGGTTTATTTGAAAACAAATTTAAATATGTAAATATATATTTACATTAAATGCATATTGAATAATCTTTATATGATGATTAAAGCAGAAATGCACGCCTGTTTTTTTATCCACCCGCCCCCGCTCTACCAAATCTACATCTGCGTGTGAAAGATTACCTCCAGTTTGTGGGCGGGGCTTCTTTTGGTTTAGAGCGCTGCTTCTTGCTCACTGAAGAGCTGATGGTTGCCATGGTAGCAATAATAACAAAAAACCTATCATCAGTCAGTGTTAACCAAGCCAGTACACATAGGTGGGCCCCATATGGGATCTATATGGGCAAACCGTATAGGTCCCAACCGGGTATGTCCGCGGTTTCCATGGTGGCCCCACAGGGGGTTTCCGGTGTTTGAGTCAAACTCTCTGAAAACCCATGTGGGGCCTGTTAAAATCTTTCTGGGCAAACCCCCGTGGGGCTACTGTGGAAACCACGGACAAACCCTGTTGGGACCCATATGGCTTGCCCATATAGATCCCATATGGGGCCCACCTATGTGTGCTGGATTAGAATAGAAAAAAGTTCTCTTTATTACATTTAATGAATGCATTTATCTCAGGGATTATTCATATGCTGACATCCGTTTGCTTTATTTAGTTTCTCGCTGCGCTCCTCCTCCATAAAAAGTTTGCTGCTGATTTCATCGCTCACGGAGGCGTGCGGAAACTTCTGGAGATCCCGAGGCCTTCCATGGCAGCGACAGGAGTTTCTCTCTGCCTCTACTACCTGGCCTACAATCAGGATGCCATGGAGAGGGTACAGCGGATGTTTTTGGGATTTCATTTGGTTAAAACCAGTTTGATGAGATGCTAACTTCTCTGTAGATATGATGGAGTCCAGCGTGTCTCACCTGTGTTTTCTTTGCTTGCAGGTGTGCGTGCTGCCCGATGGCGTGCTGTCAGACATGGTGTCCTACGCCCTGTGGTTGTTGGAGTCGTCCCACTCTTCAGGCATCTGCCACGCCACCATGTTTTTCTCCATTTCCTTTTCGTTCAGGGTGGTGCTGCAGCTTTTCGACCAGCAGGATGGTCTGCGCAGACTCGTGAATCTGGTTAGTACCAACGCTTCTGCCACGGTGGTGTTGCAGCTTTTATTACTAAATAACCCTAACCCTATAAAGGTTTATGAGGGTGGAAGAGCCTCAGACTCTCAATATTTATGCAGAAAAGTTACTAATAAGACTTATTAATGAATAATAATGCATCACACATACAACAAGGATTAAATTAAAGATGTCTTATGATGATTTTTGCATCTTTATAAATAATCTTTAGTCATGAAAAGGCTCAGAAAGCTTTAGATTTATATTTTTGTGGCTTTGAAACAAAATAATTTCAGCAGTTTTTCTGCTGCTTTGCAGCTTGATGCTCAGAGTTAAACATAATTATTAAATACAGACCTGCCAACATGTACGCATTTTGCGTAGCAAGTACGCAATTTGGCATCTAATTACGCTGGTGCGACTCACCCCTCTAAACTATGCAAAAAGCTGCGGACACATGAGATCTGTAGCAAATATGCACGTGTGGTACTCGTGTCTGACAAAACGACTCAGCAGCGTGGTGAAGACGTTTACGAAAAGCGGAGGAAAACAATTCTGCCTAACCTATAGTGTAACACCTACGTCATCCTACGTCCTGCCCGCTGCCTCTCTCTCCATCCGCCGGTTCCCACTCGCTGCTGTTTTGGCGTTTAAAAAGGTAAACGCTGTGTGTGTGTGTGTGTGTGTGTGTGTGTGTGTGTGTGTGTGTGTGTGTGTGTGTGTGTGTGTGTGTGTGTGTGTGTGTGTGTGTGTGTGTGTGTGTGTGTGTGTGTGTGTGTGTGCGTGCGTGCGCGGACTGGGCCGGCCATCTTTTGATGAATGTGAACAGTTGGGCGTCGTCCCCGTGGGGGATGTGGATGTTTTAACACACACTTTCCCGCAGTTTTGCTAAAAACTTTATGAACAGTCCGTCCGTCACGTGTTTCACTCGCTGTGTTTCCCCCCTCCCTCTCCTGTTGATCAGTGAAACCCGCACCTTTGCGGGTTTCACTGATCAACAGGAGATCACTGAAGAACAAAAGATTAAATTATCACAAAAACTAAACCAGACGTATCAGATGAAGCTGAAGTTGGTTCTGTTTTTAGTTTCAGAGTCAGAAAGAGCTATTCCAACCAGTTTACCCAGAGCATCTTTCCTCTGCTCTAATTATAAAACTACTACGCTTAGACTCTTCAAACATGGACTAGAGTTTTTCTGAACTAATAGTAAATCCTTAAGACAGTTGATGATATTTGTGATAAGTTCAAAGAAAGCAGATTTCAGCACTTTTTGCATCTACAGGTAAAACTGGAAAAGTTAGAATCTGGTGCAAAAGTTAATTTATTTCAGTGATTCAACCTAAAAGGTGAAACTAATCTATGAGACAGACTCATTCCATTCAAATCCAGATATTTCAGCCTTTATTTGTTTGTGATGATTCTGGCTACAGCTGATGAAACCCCCACATTCAACATCTCAGACAATCAGAATATTGTGAAAAGGTTCAATATTCTAGACTCTAATCAGCTGATGAACCCAGAACACCTGCAGAGGGTTCCTGAGCCTTTAGATGGTCTCTCAGTCTGAGCTGGATTACTGACATAAGTGGACTTTTACACCAGATTCTCATTTTAGAGTTTCACCTATAGACCACATTAGAACAGGCTCTGCTCAAAAACTACAATACTTAGATTATTCAAAGCTTCACTAGATTATATTAGACTAATATCAGAGTCCTTAAAGAACAGTCTTCAAACCTGGATTAGCAGCAGAATCCATATATTCCAGGTGGTAATTTGTGAAAACTTTAGTTCATAGAAGGCCACTTTCTTCATTTTTTTATTGTGAGTTTGGATTATCATATTAGTAACATGTTTTTCAGCTCTAGGTTGATGTTTATAAACAGTACATTTATTTCAAGAGTTCTGATTGGTCACCCATAAAATAAAACATTTTACATTTTATAATTACAGCAGGTTAAAGATACTGGGGATGGAAAAGTTAGTGGGAACTGACCTTTCTGAGTTGGAAACTAAAATAGGGAACCAACTTCAGCTTAGTACAAAACAAGTAAAAAAAAAATAACCCAAGGAATGAGAAAAAAGAATCAGAATATTAAATTCTTGAAATATTGCAATATAGAAAATATATCATTACCATTAAATACATATTAAAGTATTTTTAATTTATTTTGATTAATTACGTATTAAAATAATGGAGTTGCAAAAGTCCGCGAAAAAAGCCGCTCAAGTGGTACTCAAACATTTTTGACAAGGTTGGCAGGTCTGTAAATATAATATATTTGACTTTTATAATTCAAAAATCCAGAATCTGAAATCACAAATCTGCTTTGGAGATTGTTGTTTAATGAAGAAGAAATTGTTTGGATGAAATAAAAAAACTCATTTTACTAAAAGTTATCCTGAGGAAAGGAGTTTTAAAAACAGTGAACATTACACTTCTTTATAGATAATTAGAAGATGATCAGAATAAACACCTGTAAAGAGCGGCTCCCTTCTTCCTGTAGATCAGTACTCTGGAGATCCTCAGCCCAGAACACGAGGTGTCCATGATGAACGATGACCAGGTGTTCTCCAGCCGCCAGACAGCCAAGCACACCTGCATGGCGCTGCGCAGGTAGATCACTGATGGAACATAGTTTCATAAATTAATACAGTATGATTGGAATATATTATATATCTGTGTAAAACTCATCTTTTCCACTTGTTTCTTGTTTTTATTTGACTTGAATGCGAGTTAAACGAGTCTCTGCTGTCTGCAGCTCGTTATTATTGTTAAAAATATAAAATCATTAATAATTGCCTTATTAATTTACTTGTGAAGGTACTTCGAGGCTCACCTGGCGGTAAAAACTGAACAGGTGAAACAGTCCCTGCATAATTCAGACTCTGGCACCATTGTTCCCCTGCAGCCTTTTTACAAGGTAAAGATCAGTTTTATCTCATTACATCGTTTATTATGTGAGCGTTCAGTAAACGGCTTAGATTAGTGTAACATAAATATTATTCTGAAGTGTAAACCAGGATTATGAGGAGACTGATGGTTTTTTTTCCAGGCCTACACCTACACCAGAGAGCAGATAATAGAGATGATGGAGTTTCTTATGGAGTGTGGACTTCCTCAGCTCTACTGGGAACCAGTGGAAGTTTTCTACAAGCTGTCCTGTGTTCCTTTAATCCTGCAGCTCGTCTCCGCAGCCTGCGACTGGAAGACCTACTATGGCAGGTAACCTAACTCTCCGTCAGCTGTTGGAGGTGAGGCCTCACCCATCTGGACTCACGACGGGGAAGGCTGTTGTTGGTTTAGGGTCCAGGAAACAGCAGAGAACGTCTGGGCTAGTAGAAGCTAACTGTTAGCATTAGCAACTCCACCACACAGCAGAACTCCTCCAGGCTTGTGTTATTTGTGGAGATAAAACATCAACGTTGCAGAGCAAACAGAGTCAGTGGTAGAGTCGTGTTGCTGTTAGCCAATCAGAGGAGAGATGTCCACGTATCAGGAAGTAAGACTCCAGATCCTGCCGTCTGAAGCTCAGCTCTGATGTGGCTCACTTCTAGTCCCTGAAACAGGTGCACCAGAGCCCCCCACCCCCCACCCCAAGAACGACTTACAAAGCGTTCATTCTTACTAGAGAACACTGCAGATGTACTGATTAAATGAGTGAGCTGCACCTTTAAAACAAAATCGATTTGTATCCGTCTGTCTGTCTGTCTGTCTGACTGACTGTCTCTCTGTCTGTGCAGGAGTGACACTGTTCGGTATGCTCTGGACATCCTGGCGATTCTTGCTGTGGTTCCTAAGGTCCAGTTGGTGCTGGCTGATACGGTCGATGTTTTAGATGAGAACAGGTCACTTGTTTCCACTGTAGGTCAGTGAAATGTTCTTGTTTTCTACTGTAGTTTTTGTGTAGCTGAGTAGTTTAGTTCTGAGTGTTTCTGCTGCAGGTATGAGCATCATTCTGGGCGTTGCTGAGGGCGAAGTGTTTGTCAACGATGCTGAGATTCAGAAGTCTGCTCTTCAAGTAAGAACATGGTCTAAATCAGTCATTTATCCACTGCTTTGCCAAAAAATACCTCAAATAACTTTCATTTTTAGCAGATTTATAATGCTCACTAAACTCTAGTTTTCTAGCACACTCTGATGTTTAGAGGCCTTTGAATTCCTTTTTAACAGCTTGTTTCTTATTTAGTTTTATTTATTTTTTCTAATTTTTCTTTTTAAATTTCAATATTTGTTGATCTTAAAAGATTCCTCCTGAAAAATAACTTCAGAAAAACCAAACTCGGGGTGAGGTGAACGTATCGAAATGAAACTGATCAGACAATAAATTATTTTGCTGCTCTAACAAGATGCACCATTTTTTATTTTACTTTATTTTACACAACATAGCTGTGCTAAATCTCTGCCTAGACATCTAGACCTTTCATGTTAAAGTTTTAACCTTTCAGGGGTGAATTCCTAGAAGTGACTTTTTAATGTAATAGTAACACATGCTATTACTTTGTTAATTCTGTTCAGAATATTCAGGATTTACTCCGAAAATATTACATTCTATTATTTTCTATTCTGTTCCATTCTATTCTATTATTTTCTATTCTACTCTGTTTTATTCTATTCTGTTCTATTCTATTATTTTCTATTCTATTATTTTCTATTCTATTCTGTTCTATTATTTTCTATTCTATTATTTTCTATTCTATTCTGTTCTATTATTTTCTATTCTATTATTTTCTATTCTATTCCGTTCTATTATTTTCTATTCTATTATTTTCTATTCTATTCTGTTCTATTATTTTCTATTCTGTTCTATTCTATTCTATTCTTTTCTATTATTTTCTATTCTTTTCTATTATTTTCTGTTCTATTCTATTATTTTCTATTCTGTTCTTTTCTTTTCTATTATTTTCTATTCTATTCTATTATTTTCTATTCTGTTCTATTCTATTATTTTCTATTCTATTATTTTCTATTCTATTATTTTCTATTCTATTCTGTTCTATTTAAATAAAATATTTCTGTCTGTAATGTTGTTTTAACATCCATCTTGTCCCCTGTTTATATTCAGGTGATAATAAACTGTGTGTGCGCTCCAGACCAGAGCCTGAACACCGTGGGGGCTTTTGCCATTACCCCCCTCAGGAAGCCTCTACACCCCCAGCAGCCCCCCACCACCCACAACAGGGTGCTGGCCCACATGTGGCACGTAGTGCAGAACAATAATGGTATAAAGGTAAGAAAACAGAAAAAGTCTTTGTGTCAGGAATTGTGTTTAAACGTGTTTTTTGGTTTTCTGTTGGAACTGCATGAATGTTTTTCACTAAACATTAGGAAGATGAAACAAAATCCACTACTAATTCTCCTAGACCAGGGGTAGGGAATCCTGGTCCTGGAGAGCTGCTATCCAGCACGTTTTAGAGGTCTCCCTGCTTCAACACACCTGATTTTAATCAGCAGGTGATTAACAGGCTTCTGCAGAGCCTGATGAGCTGCTGCACAGGTGGATCAGGTGTGTTGAAGCAGGGAGACCTCTAAAACGTGCTGGATAGCGGATCTCCAGGACCAGGGTTCCCTACCTCTGTGCTAGACTCACATCCTCCTGTACTTGTTGCGTCCTTCAGGTGCTTCTGTCTCTGCTGTCGGTGAAGGTGCCCATCACCGATGCAGACCTGATCCGGGCGCTGGCCTGCAGAGCTCTGGTTGGACTCTCTCGCAGCTCCGCCATCAGACAGATCATCAGCAAGTTACCGCTTTTTACCAGCGGTCACATTCAGCAGGTGAGCAGATATGAAACTGTAAATGAGATAACAACAACATCATGTAATTTTAATTGCATTCGTGTGGCATTAATCTCAAACAATGGATTTGTTTTTTTACACCCTCTGCAATTATTTTCATTTATTATGTTTAAATACCAGTTCGTAATAATTACGATTTGTGTTAAGCTAATGTTTTTCTAGGTTAATAAAGGTAAGTTAGTAAGTATAAGTTTATTTGAAATGGGGACATGCACAATGTCAGGACAGATGCTTGACGCCAGGTTATAGCATAAATACTCATTTCCACCTGCAGTCCCTGGGCAGCTAAATGATGACATATTACAATAATTAAAAACACAAAATTAAATGAGCATACACAGATATATTATTTTGAATAAATTCATTTCAGTTGCTTGTTTCCGCGATCTCATTCTGTCGGTCACTACCCAAAGCTCGCGACCATAGGTGAGGGTATCTCTGTAATTTGACAGTCTCTGTTTATTTGTAAAATTCATGGTGACAGTCTTGTCTACGTTTAGGGCAAGACAAGATTTTCAAAGTCAGTTTTCCCCATCTCAGCTGTCAATGTTGCAGCCATCTCGGCTGCATTTTCTTCCATGAGTGAACACAACCGTATCATCAGCGTACACGATGACCTTTACACTACACACAGAAGGGAGGGCATTGATGTATATACTAAAAAGCATTATTCCAAGAATTGTACCCTGCGGCACTCCCACTCTCCAACCTTTAAGAGAGAACAGGCTGTTGTTCACTCTCACACATTGTTGCATTGCCACTTGAGATGCAAACTAGAGTATTGTGTGTTGGGATAGTCCACAGTCTTCTAATAGTCGAAGCATATTATGGTTTACAGTGTCAAATGTAGACTACACTTTTATAAAAATCAATGAAAATGATCAGAGTAGGCAGGATAAAGTGTACGTTCTCTTCTGTTTTCACACGTATAATCCTGGATTTACTTTCTAACCCCCAGCTGATGAAGGAGCCGGTGCTGCAGGACAAACGAAGTGAACACGTCCGTTTTTGTCGCTATGCCGCTGAGCTGACAGAACGAGTGTCCGGCAAGCCACTCCTCATGGGCACAGACGTCTCGCTCGCCTGTCTTCAGAAGGCCAACGTGGTTGCCCAGTCCCGCATCACCTTCTCTGAGAAAGAGCTCCTCATGTTGATCAGGAACCACCTGGTGGCCAAAGGACTCCATGACACGGCGAATACCCTGATTAGAGAGGCAAATTTACCCCTAGCATCCCACTGTCCCAACTCTGCCTCCTCCTGTGTCACGCCTCCCCCCTCCTCCTCCTTACCCAGGACTTGTCGGTTAGCCGGCGGGATCACGGCTCGTATCGCCGGCCATGTTGGAACCTCTCCTGTGTCCTCAGGTGCTTTAGCCTCTTCTCGATCGCTGGTCATTCCTCACTCATCAGGCTCTCTGGCGTCTACCTCAGCCGTCTCCACTCCTGCTTCCGGACTGGGCTCGCACTCCGTGGGCCGGATTCTGTTCTCACGGGAACGCCCGGTGGCAAACAGCAACTCAGGGAAGAAACTTCGTGCGCTGAAACAAAAGTCTGACCACGGTGCTTTCATACAGGTTGGTGATGCATTTTGACCTGAGGGAAAACCGTGTAACAAATAGGTCTTGTCCTCTTAGCAGAGAAATAAACGTTTGAGAAGTCAGTTCACCGTCAGGATAAACTGTTGGGGTGGGAATTTAGCGCGTTAGTTATGATCAATTCATTAGAAAAAAATAACGCGTTAAAAAAATGAACGCGTTTAACTCTTTAAGCCCGAGGGGGGGGGGGGACGTTGAAGTTTAGCAACAAAATACATGCCCTAAATATCGCTAAATATCGTCAAGCTGCACCTCTAAAAAACGTCAAAACCTTGGCTGCAAGACCATGTAAACAACTAAAACTGCAATCAAATAGGTGTGTTTATGCCTTTATCTCTGTCTCTAACACTACTAAATCAAATCAAATTGTGCACACTTTCTATCCACCCATTATGAAGATTATTATTATTTTATTATTATTTATTTTCTTTTTTTTTTTTAAAGACAACACCATTATCAAAATGTACTTAAAATAGTCCAAAGGGGTTTGAATGAAGGCAACTGGACTTCTTTGGTTAGATAATTGATTAGATTGTCTAATCAATACGACTCCCACACATTAGAGGCTAACAACTCATCAGGGGGTAGGGAGGAGGGGTATTCATAGGCAGTTTCTGCCCGCTAAGCAACAATAGACAGCTAGAGTTTATAAGCTTGACCCTCCCATATTGTCAGAATTAACAAAGCTCCTCGGACGAGAAGAGAAACGTCTTCAAAAAACCAAAGCAGTCCAGTTGCCTTCATTCGAACCCCTTATATATAAAATGTATTTTTTTCTCCTGTTTTGAATTGAAATACAATTTAAAAGCGTTTTTTTTTTTTTTAAAACAAATGAATCGCTTGAGTTTACAATAATAATAATGTCCATGACTATTGTTTGATTCTCTGTCTCATTATTTTGAATAAAAAAATTGCTTTCGGGGCAAATTGTCATGAACGATTAAAACGCGATTAATCAAGATTAATTAATTACAAAGCCTCTGATTAATTAGATTCATTTTTTTAATCACAAAGCCTCTGATTAATTAGATTCATTTTTTAATCACAAAGCCTCTGATTAATTAGATTAATTTTTTTAATCACAAAGCCTCTGATTAATTAGATTCATTTTTTAATCAAGTCCCATCCCTAGTAAATAGGTTTTATTATTACGACATGAAGCACTAAAGGCTAGTCACTTTTATCTCCTCTTCTCTCTTGATCAGACTCCAGCTATGAAAAAACAGCTGGAGCGCCACCTTCCCTCCCCACCGACCCTAGACAGCATCATCACGGAGTACCTGAGGGAGCAACACGCCCGCTGCCCCAATCCCGTCACCACCTGCCCCCCCTTCTCTCTTTTCACCCCCCACCGCTGCCCAGAGCCTAAACAGAGGCGACAGGCGTCGCCCAACTTCACCGCCCGCCTCGGGAGCCGGGTGCTGTACCCTAAATATGGAGGGGTGGACAGGGCGTGTCTGGATCGACACTTGATCTTCAGCAGGTAAGAGCCAGGCTCTGCGCTGACTTTTTCAGAGCAAATTGAATATCTGCCTTTGTCTCCGCTTGTTTTATTTTTAGGTTCCGTCCCATGTCGGTGTTCCACGAGGCTGGCGGAGGCGAGAGCGGTTTTACCTGTTGTGCCTTTTCAGCCTGTGAGCGCTTCCTGATGCTGGCGACCTGCTCGGGTCACGTCAAGCTCCACAACGTCTTCTCTGGGGAGGAGGAGGCCAGCTACACCTGCCACACGTCCGCCATCACGCACCTGGAGCCCTCCAGGGTATTTTACAAAGCCGTCCTATCGCACCTTTCTTTCAGAAACGACTCGCGTAACATTTGCTTGTTTTTGGTTTCACAAACATCTGAAGATGCTGTTTCATATTTTAAACCTAAATAATAATTAGAGCAGAAGATAATAATGAAAATAACGTAAAAAAACAGACGAGGAAGCAGATGCAGAGCTGCTTATTGGAGCTTTTTGTTTTTTCACTGTGCTGCATCTCCAGTCTCCGTTCCTGAGCCTGAGAACACGGTTTGTCCTCGTTGTTGTTATTTCTCACTTTCTTGTGTTTTTGTCAGGATGGGAAGTTGTTTCTCACCTCTGCTTCCTGGAGCGTCCCCCTGTCAGCTCTCTGGAGTATGGATGGTGTCTTTAGCTTGAAGTAAAAAACATTTTTCAGGTTATTCTTAATTTTCCAGCAGCAGTAAAATGCAACGTTTTTTAGATGATTCTGATGTTTTTGTTCCACAGGAACTCCTTTGTAGACGATCACTATGTTGAGTTTAGTAAACTCTCTCAGGACAGAGTCATCGGCACCAAGGACCAAGTCGCACACGTACGTTCTGTTTCTCTTTGGTCGTGATAAAAGTGATATAGAAACAATATTCTGTTATTATTTTGTATTCCATCACATCTTCACTTGTCTTGTATTTGAAAAATTCAGTTTTTAGCTTTTGAAATCGTTAACAGTTTCCTTTTCCGTAGATCTACGACATCCAGACGGGTCAGAAGACGCTGACCCTGAACGACCCCGCTCTGGCCAACAATTACAAGAGGAACTGTGCCACCTTTAACCCCAGCGACGACCTGGTGCTGAACGACGGGGTTCTGTGGGACGTGCGGGCGGCACGGGCCATCCACAAGTTCGACAAGTTCAACATGAACATCAGTGGCGTTTTCCATCCCAATGGCCTGGAGGTCATCATTAACACAGAGATCGTATCCTCTGCTTCTGCCGGCTTTAAGGAAACACGAAAACAGAAACTGAAAAAAACCCAACTATTTATTTTAATTTACATAATTAGGAGGGGCGTATTTATGAAATATTTATTTGTTTTTTTACATAAATATTTGAATGCCCTGCGGTTCTGCAAGTTCTCCCACATTGTAGGTGCATTCCCATTATGAGAGACCGCATTTAAAAATCATATTGTATGATTTTTAAAGAGAGAATCAGCTCCTCTAAATCCGAGGCCATGGTCTTGAGTCGGAAAAGGGTAGAATGCCTTCTCCAGGTCAGGGTGAGGGAACGATGGAGCGTGAGATCGATAGACGGATCGACGCTGCGTCTGTAGTGATGCGAGCTCAGCTGATATCTGCTTGTGTCTGTAGCTGTTAGCCTTGACAGCAGGTGTCAGTGGGATCTGAGGACTTTCCACCTCCTGCACACCGTTCCTGCTCTGGATCAGTGCCAGGTGGTCTTCAACAGAAACGGCACCATCATGTATGGAGGTACGAGAACGTGGGTTTCACCTAGATCAGGGGTCTGCAGCTCTGGAGCCACAAGTGTCTCTACGGACCTTTCACAGTAACTCTTGGCTAATAACGATAAAATACTCAGTCATGCTTTTGAATGTATGTGATATTTGGTTTAAGCAGCTTTTCAGCTTTTTCACGGCCAAGAGAATGACACTAAAAATATCAGTAATAATTTAGATGCTTTTTGGGTTTTTTTTTACATCATTTTCAACAAATAACATGCATATAAAAAAAACATCCATATACTTTTCCAGTTTTTCTTCTGATTTTAAAATCTAACGATAGAAACAAAATTGTCCTTTTTTTTCTTCCAAAAATGATGATAAATCTCTTTTAGTAGATGTTTAGACGTCTAAACATTTTTTAATCCTGATTTTAATCTGACTTCTGATTTTTTCTCAGAATTCTGAGGAAAAAATAATATTTTTCAGTGACTCTGATCCTCTGTAGAGTCCTTAGATATGTTTTAAAATGACAAAAGGTCTTTTATCAGAAGGTCCTGTAACATTTGTGGCTCTAAACAGGTTTTATCCTGGTTGACTGAGGGGCTGCACACTCCTGATTGTTAGCTCACTTATTTAATCCCTCTGCATCACGCCTCACGGCCCAGTCGCTCTTCTCTTCTCTGCTCAGCCATGCTGCAGGCCGATGATGAGGATGATGTTATGGACCTGCAGATGAAGAGTCCCTTTGGGTCGTCCTTCAGAACCTTTGATGCCACAGACTACAAGCCGATCGGTATGAATCCCAAACGTCGCAGCGTCTATCTGCTGCATTTAACACTTCCTACCTTTTGTTTGTCTCTGAAACTTTATTTTAGATCTTTTAAATGTCATAAATGATGCTTCTGTGTCCCAGGCAGGCAGGTTTTATTCCATCATTTCTGTTTGTAATCTGGTTTATGTTTCTATCTGCAGCTACAGTGGATGTGAAGAGGAACATCTTTGATCTGTGTACGGATACCAAGGACTTCTACCTGGCTGTTATAGAGGTACCTTCTTCACATTCCTCCTCTCTTTCATTTGAGTTTATTTTCCTCTTGGAAAATGGGAATGACCTAAAAAGAAAAATACATATTCGCTGCCCAAACCACTCCCCTTGTTACCGGTTCTGTTCAAAACCTTTATGGGCCATCTGTAAGCGGAGCTGTGGGGTGGAGGGCGTCCCGTTTGTCGGCAGGAGGATCTCCTGGGCTGGGATGAGGATCAGCACCTCTGAGGCTGATGCCGCTCCAGCTTAGGGGAGACGTCTGACTTCAGGGGGAGGAGTTTAGGTTTCTCAGGGTCTTGTTCAGGGTGACGGATGGACAGGCGGATCGGGGCTGCGTCAGAAACATAAGGCGTTGCACCGATCCACTTCCTGATTCTCCACAGAGCCAGGATGCTGTGAGCTTGGACACGGTCTGTCGTCTTTATGAAGTGGGCCGACAGAAGCTGGTCGAGGAAGGAGACGATGATCAGGTGAGGTTTCGTTTTTAAAGCTGTTTTTATGGTTTTGCTACAGTCAGATTTACCAACCATCAGAAAAGTAAAGCAAAGTGGTGAAAAGCTCTGTTTATTTTTAAAATGATTCTTTTCTTCCAGGATGAAGAAGATCAGGATGACGACGACCATTCCTCAGACACGGATGACGACGAAGACGATGACGACGACGACGATGATGTCATCGATATAGAACCTCTCATCGAGGAACTTGCAAACATTGAAGAACTGGAACGTGAAAACGAAGACCAGGAGACTCGGGAGCGAGCTACCTCCCCTTCAGGCCAAGAGGTTTGTGATTTTTCTGTTAGAATCAGACAAATCATGTCTAAATTTAAACTTTTTTAAAACAAAATGTGTTTTTTTTATTGTTGAAGAAACAAACTTCCCTGAAAACAAACGTAGTTTTCGGATCTGTTCGGATCGGTCTGTTTTTGTATTTTGTTTCTGCCACACTGGATTTGAAAGTTGAAATTTGAATTTTCACGTTAATAAAATCCCAAATCTGATTTCAAAGCATCTAAAAGAGATGAAATCGTCCCTCAGCTTTGCTTTTCACACATTAGTGATGGAGGACAGCAAACTCCTCGGGTTAAAGAGATCATAGTTGATTAAAACCAGATTCACTGTTGAAGTGCAACTAAACTCCAGTTTTATCAGCTTAAACATAACAAAGTGCTGCCGCCGTGAACTGTTTATTAAAACCTATTCATGGTTCATATTAGTCGACAGATATTGGTTTTTCTATTGCCGATACCGATTTGTAGGAGACACGGTCAGCCGATGGCCGATATCTGCTGCTGATTTTTATGGCCAACACCTAGACATTTCTCACTTTCATGCCAAAATGTCACTAATAACATCAGTTGATGCACAAAATTTCTGAAACTGAATCAGTTTTTGAACTCTGAATTTAACCAGCTGTTAAACCTTAACTTTGTGCACTTCTCAAAAGTCAGACACCTAAATAAAGGTAGTTTAGAGTATTTACTATGCAGATTTTATTAGTGAACGTAAAAATACATTTAAATTAAATTGTGCAACAGCACCAGGCTGTCCGAGGATGTGCCCGACTTTAAATCGGCTTTACTAAGGACAGATATCGGCCGTTGTATAAAAAATGGTAAATATCGGCCCGATATATCGGTCTAGCCCTAGTTAATATAGCTAATAAATCATCATGAAACTAGTGAAATATTTATAAATAATATATTATCTGGTCTCTCAGTGGTTGAGCTGCATAATCCATTAGGATAAAAGTGACATTCCTGTAAAAGCCCACCAAGACCGACCCATGTGGTTTCTTATGTCTAAAAAGAGAATTTATTGATTTTAATAAGGCACCCATGGCTGTGAATAATAACTACATACATGCAATAAAGTTTTTAAAATGTTTTCTCGTTCCTTTTAGCTCATGGGTCTCTTTGGAAGCAGCAGCAGCAGCAGCGATGATGATAACACTAACGATGATGTTGAATCTGATGATTCAGACCCAGAGGTATCCGATCCAAACCTAGATTGTGAGTAACACATTTTGGTGTTTTTGACATACTTATGTAATAATTGTATGTAATATTAATTTTTTCATTTATCCACCTGCTCAGGGATTTTAGTCAAAGCTGTGTTTATATTTTACTCTCTCTCTCTCTCTTCAGTAATAATTAGTTTTATTTATTAACTAATTAAATTAATTATTTATTAACGATAAAAGTGCAGCTTTCTCACTCTGCTGTATTTAAAATGCTGCCTTTCAAACTAAATGTTCTTTTTTTTCTACCATCTCAGCTTAAACTTGTTTTTTATGTGAAACACAAGTTAGTTTTGTTATTGAAGTTACCATCAAGGCCTGTTTGTGATCCTATAAAGAATGAAAAGTTTAAACGGACATTTTCATTTAAAGGGATATTCCACCTCTAAGTTTATTCTAGTCTGTAGCCATATTCCCCAGAGTTAGATAAGTGGGAAAAAGCATTTTGCAACCAGCCCAGTCATTTTCCTTATCTGGCAGTATTCTGTTAGCTTTAGCTTAGCATAAACAATGTAAGTGAATGGTAACAGCTAGCGTTTAGTATGAAAATTACTCAATAATGGTCTTAATTTTTCTAGGTGACATCAAAAATCGCATGGACTGCAAATGAAAATAATAAGTAACACAAAGGAGCTAGAGCTGAATTAGATTTGGGATTAAATTACGACAAAGCACCGCTACACGATGCATCAGCCCTAAAAGACACACCTACTTCATCTGGCATGACCTCGGCCATTTTTACATCAACTTACTAGGCTGTTCCTTAAAAAAAACGTACCGGGTATGAGCCTAGTAGTTGTCCTTTTGAATTTGAATGGTTGAAATGCTAGCTGTTACCATTCACTTACATTGTTTATGCTAAGCTAATGCTAACAAAATACTGCCAGATTGGGAGAATGACTGGGCGGGTTTCTAAATGTTTTTCCCTCTTACCTAACTCTGGGGACTATGGCAACAGACTGAATTTCACTAAGGGGTGGAATATCCCTTTAAATATGACTATTCTGATATTATGCTTTAAATAACTCAAAGTAATTTAAAAATACCACAGTTTTTATTTTCCATTGGTTTTTTTGTGTTACTGAGGAAATTCCGTGTGTGTTTGTTGCCATGTTTAGTCCTTGGAGAAGTGTCTGATGAAGATGATGATGAAGACTCTGAGATGTCTCAGTCCATCCCTGACGGATGGTTCTCATGATCTAAGAGGACCCCCCCGCTGTTAATGCAAGCCTTATCTAGTTACATCACAGACTAAATAATCCCAAAATCCAAAGATTTCAGATTAAAAATGGCAACGCGAACTCTCTTTGTTCTTCAGGTTTCTGCGGGGTGTTATTAAGTTCTGAAAAGTGTTTTATTTGATTCTTTTTAAGTTAAGATTTCTTCCCTTCTGTTAAATAACTGGATTAAATCTAAGATTTATGATAAATTACAAAACGCAGTTTCTTACGAAACATTTTGATTTCCAGCTGATTGTTTCAGCGTTTAATACTAAATCAGCAGGTAGATATTAAATCAACAAGACCTACAAATGATCCAAAAACAATCATTATGAATCAAGAAGCAAAAAATGTAAAGTAATAGTAATATTTGCTCATTTAAAAAGCCCATCCACACCAAAAGCGTGCGTTTGTTGTGTTTTTGTGCCGTAAAAGGCCTGTTTGGATAAAATTAGCTTCAGACATTTTCACGTTCTTCCTCTAATGTGGAAACATCTAGAATGGATTCCAGGTGAGCTGGAGGCGATACGACCCCTAGGTGAAGCTAACGCTGTAACGGTCCCGGAGCACAAAACTAACCTGGAAGCAGCAAAATGTCAGGAGACCTGATTTTAGCTCCGATTATAAAACACATCAGACTAAACATCAGCTGTAGCTGAGTGTTTCAGACACTTTAAAGGTCCTGTTGATGTTTGGTTTTGGTCTGGACACGGGCATAATTACTTTATTATTTTCATTTTGTACAATTTAATTAGTCTTCTAGTAAAATCATTTAAAAATGTGCTGGTTTGGCTAACGTGCTAGCTTTAGCATCCCAGCGGGAGACCTGGTTGGAAACCAGCGTTTATAGTTTTGTTTGAGGACTTGATCCAGTCGAGGCTGCAGCTGAGTTTCATGTTTATAATAAAGGTTTATCACCGTTAGGCGGGTGTGTGTGTGTGTGTGCGTGTGTGTGTGTGTGCGTGTGAGGGTCCTGCACACCCACACATTAAACCAGCTACATTTTCTACCTGCTAACGTTGTTTATAACATTTACAGAACAAAGCAAACTTGAGATGCAACAGTTTCTTTCGTGTTTGATTGTGTGTTTTATTCTTTTTGTACAAGCTCTTATTTATTTGGTTGTGTCTGTTTGAAGCTGGTTTTCTTTTATTTAATTTTCTTGTGCTTTTAGCCTGAATTCATCAGGTAACTGGAAGCTAAAAGCAAACACCAGGCTGAGCTGTTTCAGTAACTTAAAATAATTATTTTTATTAAAATAATGTTTATTCATAATTGAGATGTTGTTGGGCTAGCTGTGTGTGTTTTTTAGACCACTTCTATGCACAAAGCCTGTTCATGAGCCATGCGTGTTTTATAGCTGTTTGAAGCAGCTGGATTTTGTCGACTCACAGAAAAATAAAAAGAATTTTAGAAAATGTTCCATGATGTGATGATTGCTATTTCAAATTTGATGCTAACGTTTCATTAATGGCCTAAATACGTGTAGCGACTTGAGTTATTTTTAGTCAGGCACTTTTATCAGATCAAACAATGACCTGTTTGAAGGAATTTACTTACATTTTAATACATCAGTACAGTTTTACTGAACTCATTGTATTTTTCCACCACAGCCTGTTAACCTCATGGAATAATAAGATTTTACAACTTAAAGGGGTTCGAATGAAGGTAACTGGACTTCTTTGGTTTCTTGAAGACGTTTTGCTTCTCATCCGAGGAGCTTTGTCAGTTCTGACTTGAATATGGGAGGGTCAAGCTTATAAACTGTAGCTAGCTATTGTTGCGTAATGAGCCGAAACTACCTATGAATACCCCTCCATAGCTCCTTCTTAATGTGGTTTTTCCCATTTGACATAGATAGCTTCCTTTAATCCTCTCTCAAACCATCTATCTTCTCTGTCCAGAATGTGTACATAGTCATCTTCAAATGTGTGTCCCTTGTCCTTCAGGTGTGGAGAGAGGAGTAAAGGAAAAACAGGAAAAACCTTACATTAAAAAGAGGAGGAGAACTCGGGTTTCTCACTTTTACAGCACCTATAATGCAGCTCTGAATCTTATTCCCAAACAGTTTCACTCTAGGTCACACCCTCCTGCATCTAATCAATACGACTCCCACACAATAAATGACCCATCAGGAGGTATGGAGGAGGGGTATTCATAGGTAGTTTCTGCTTGTTGCGCAACGACAGACGGCTAGAGTTTATAAGCTTGACCTTCCCATTTTCCAGTCAGAATTGACAAAGCTCCTCGGATGAGAAGCAAAATGTCTTCAAGAAACCAAAGAAGTCCAGTTGCCTTCTTTAGAACCTCTTTTGGATCACCATGACCTGGATGACTGAGAACCTTCACCAGCAAGATTTTGCAACATTAATATACGCGCTCCCTTTAGGCCTACAACACTGGATCATCTCTACGGGTAAAAACGACAGTTTTCTGGTGTTTAAACAGCAAATTCAACTTGCAGTACAGTTTTGTTTTTCAGTTTTAATTCTTGTGAATTTGCATCTGCAGCCAGAGGCCATGCAGGAATCGTACTGCCACCTTAATTCTTCTGGTTTAGCTGCAGCTGATGAAAACGTTTCCTAAAGTCTGGTTTCTGAATGAATGTATGGTTTTTCCTCACTGATGCTGGAAACAATTTAACTTGAATTATTAAATCTGTTTCACATCCATAAAACCTTTGATTCTGTGATTTCTGGGCCTGTAAATATGTCTGAGTTGTTGGTTTTCTTTTTATCTCTCGGTTCTTAAGAAATAATTGTTCTATATTTAAGTCAAAAATGCTGAGGTTCTGAGTGTCCTGGTATGTTTGTTTTTAATTTCTTTTTTTTAATGATATTCTTTATTGAACAGCCACGTGACCCGTTGTAGGTGCATTTTGATTTTTTCAAGAGCTGCATCAATGCAGAGATTATTAATGCTAATACAGATTTATAATTTGAAATGGTTGGTTTTATTGTTTGACTACTAACTAGTGCAGGTCAGCGTGACGAGCTGCACGGTGGTGCAGTTAGTAATACTGTTGCATTGCAACAAAAAGTTGCAGGTTCAAATCTGTGTGGAGGTGGCATGTTCTCATGCATGCACGGCTTTTCTCCGGTTTCCTCCCATCAGATCAAAAACGTGGAGGTAGTTGGAGACTCTAAATTGTCCCTATAGGTGTTGGTCATAAAATTAGAATATCACGACAAAGTTTATTTATTTCAGTAATTCCATTCAAAAAGTGAAACTTGTACATTAGATTAATTCATTACACACAGATTTCAAATGTTTATTTCTTTATTTTGATGATTATAACAAATTCAGTTTCTCAGAAAATTAGAATATTGTGAAAATGTTCTATAATGAAGACCCCTGGTGCCACACTCTAACCAGCTAAATAACTCAAAACACCTGCAAAAGCCTTTAAATGGTCTCTCAGTCTAGTTCTGTAGGCTACACAATCATGGGGAAGACTGCTGACTTGACAGTCGTCCAGAAGACGACCACTGACACCTTGCACAAGGAGGGCAAGACACAAAGGGTCATTGCTAAAGAGGCTGGCTGTTCACAGAGCTCTGTGTCCAAGCACATTAATAGAGAGGTGAAGGGAAGGACAAGATGTGGTAGAAAAAAGTCTACAAGCAACAGGGATAACCACACCCTGGAGAGGATTGTAAAACAAAACCCATTCAAAGATGTGGGGGAGATACACAAAGAGTGGACTGCAGCTGGAGTCAGTGCTTCAAGAACCACCACGCTCAGACGTATGAAGACATGTTTCAGCTGTCGCATTCCTTGTGTCAAGACACAGAATCCATGTTACTGGAGGTCCAGTGTAAAGTTTCCACAGTCAGTGATGGTTTGGGGTGCCATGTCATCTGCTGGTGTTGGTCCATTGTGTTTTCTGAGGTCAAAGGTCAACGCGGCCGTCTACCAGGAAGTTCTAGAGCACTTCATGCTTCCTGCTGCTGACCAACTTTATGGAGATGCAGATTTCATTTTCCAACAGGACTTGGCACCTGCACACAGTGCCAAAGCTACCAGTACCTGGTTTAAGGACCATGGTGTCCCTGTTCTTGATTAGCCAGCAAACTCTCCTGACCTTAACCCCATAGAACATCTATGGGCTATTGTGAAGAGGAAGATGCAACAGGCCAGACCCAACAACTCGGAAGAGCTGAAGGCCACTATCAGAGCAACATGGGCTCATAACACCTGAGCAGAGCCACAGACTGATGGACTCCATGCCACGCCCCATTGCTGCAGTGATCCAGGCCAAAGAAACCCAACTAAATACTGATGCTGTACATACTCAAAAAGTGTGAGATGAGGAGGAATGTAATGTGCATGTGGGAAACCCAAAGAATAAACACACAAAAGTGAGCTAATAATAAACAAGCATATTTTTTAGCATTTATTGCTATATCACCATGGAACAGAAATAGTACTGGTCTAGTTGTAGCAGCCTACTAATAAAAATAATAAAATATCCTTACACTTCATCTAGTGAACATTTATATAAAAGTAAGTGCTTGTACTGTGATATGATTATTACTGGAGCACCATTCAAATAAGCAAATACAAATAAAATGGGAGAATACAACAATCAGATTGACATAAAATATGTATTTGCCACGAGTTTGTATATTTCTACCAAGAAGGGTTTTTGTTGCATTTTTTGTTTGCAGTCACCAAACTATCTTAGTATGTAAAATAGCATATTTTCATTGCATTTAACCTTTCATGTTTTATAATAATTATTTTGTTTTACTTGAGTTGCTTTTATAATAATCTCAAATGAGCATGAGGAATTAAAAATATTAATCCAGGGCTAAGCGAATACAGCCGCTGCTGCCAAAGCCATGAAGGAAAGCTGGAGACATGAATGCCTCATAAATAGGAACATCTTCCTCCTACACTCCTGTTGAGCCCTCTGCTTTTGTTAGGATGATGAAGTTGTGGATTCATAACCTCTGAGTTAGAGGCTGTTCGTGTAGATCTGGACAGTTACAAATATAAGGTTTGAACATAAAAACTAAAGTTATAGTAGAGATGAGGAATAATTTCTCTGCTTGTGTTTGATGAGGTGGGTTTGGTGTTACTGTCGTCTACATGAACAGCTCCATGCAGAGTTATTACTAGAAGCAACCTGTGGGTTCATGCATGCATGCGTGTAATTTAGGATTTATTTATGGTTGCAAAATATTCACTTTGCCACACGTAGATGGCAGAATAACAGGGTGGGAATTTAACGCGTTGATTATTTAATTAGAAAAAAATAACGCATTAATAAAAATTAATGCAATTGACCCTTTGGGCCCAAGGGTCCCCCAACTGGGGGATGTTGAAGTTTAGCATCAAAATACATGCCCTAAATATCAATGAATATCGTCAAGCTGCACCTCTAAAAACGTCAGAACTTTGGCTACAAGACCATGCAACCCTTTTTTACGTGCTCCAAACACGACTAAAAATACAATCACATGAGCTAATTGGAAATCCCACTTCATGACCTTAACCCTAACACTCTACCTCAATATTTTTAATTTAAAAAATGGCTCTGGGGCAAATTTTCTTGGACGATTAAAATGCGATTAATCAAGATTAATTAATTACAAAGCCTCTAATTAATTAGATTATCTTTTTAATCGAGTCACACCCCCTATATATATATATATATATATATATATATATATATGTAGAGAGAGAGGACAAATAGGTTCGAATGTGTCTAAATCTATTTTAGTGGTCATCTCGAGTTTTTTTAAGTTTCAGTTGAGTTTTTTATTTATTTATTTTGCAAGAAAAGGACAAAGAACATCTTCTGTAGCTTAGGAACCATTTCCTGACTGAGCTACAGGTGCAGGTCGTTTTCATGCACCTGTATAAAGTAGTCAAAAAGTTTGCAATGTGAAGTTAAAGTTTCACCCATGAATTAATTTTGTGAACAGTTTCATCTGCAGGCTGATTTGTTTCTAATCTGTTGTTGTTTTTCTCCTTTAATTCTGTCCACCTTCACCTTTTTAATTCAATCACTCCTTAATGAAGTGAATCACTCGTCTGCCATCTTTCTGTCTGTGGTGGCAGCTCATTCCTCGCAGAGAGAAACTCCGGCTGAAAGATGTTGCCAACATGTCTGCGTTTCTAATGGCGACTGAGGCGACGCCATGGCAACCGGAGACTTCAGTTCATTAGCGTCTGAGTTGGTGAAGTCAAGGAGGCGGTGAAGAGCTCCAGGTGACAAGCATCTTAACTACAGAGTGTTTGGAGAAGTTTAAACGAAGCGTCACACTTTGTGATGCTCATCAGCAGTGACTCATGCAGTTTGTCTTCATCCTGAACATCAATAACACCATTCATCCTCTGTTCTCTTAATTCCTCCTTATTCCCAGGGCCGGGATCTCTCCTAAAGGAATGCAGAGGATTAGAGCGGAAAATAAAAGAATGATAAGCTCTCCATTGGATTTCATCCATGTGAGCCAACGGTCGAGGGTCTGTTTGGGATCATGTCAACACAAATAATCCCAAAAATGTGTGACGTTTTGTCTCTGTGGACAAAAGTCACACATCAGAGAGGATGCTGCTGACGCTCGTTTCATTAGCCAATCAAGCATCCCGTTTTAGATTTATTAGGACTCTTCATTATGTGGGTGGTCCAAACCGTGTGTGTGTGTGTGTGTGTGTGTGTGTGTGTGTGTGTGTGTCAGAGGGCTTTATAAAAGGTCCAAAGGGTCGAATCCAACCTCATTTTAGCGTTTCGTCATCAGAGGAGCTGCGTTCACCAACACAGATAAAGTAAGTACCTACATTTAGAAATTAGAAATTATTATTGGATTTATTTGTGTTTTTTGTTTTTTTACTCAGTTGTTAAGTTTAATTTGTGTTTCTGGGACTAATTTGGTCCTTAAATGTGATTATTTATATCCAGCCAGTTCTGTGACCCTATAGAACAAAAAGATGGATGAATATTAAATGATTTCATAATTTTCTAAAAGTAGTTTTATGTGAAACAGAAAATCAGAAAAACAAGAAACTGTTTGTTTTTTCCAGATTTGTTTATTGTCTCTTTGATCTGTTATCAAGGAGTCAAATCAGTTCATCTGATTCTTTTTTATCAGTTCTTTTGACTAAAGTGAATGCAAACAGCACTGATTCTTCATGTGATTCTGATCAGAATAAGATCATTTCATTGAATTTTTTAATACAGAGTTTATATCTGTGTTGCATTTTAAGTTTGATCATTCAGAAATAAGAGGAAGAACGTCTGAGTCTGGTTTTGTTCTGGTTTTGATGCAGAAGATGATGCAGATATCTCATAAGGCGGTGCGGTTGTTTGCTGTCATGCTTCTTTTCCTCTTTACAACCGGTCAGTGTCAACAGAACGAAAGGTAAGACAAATGTGTCTCATTTTGATTCTGACGTTTTTCTGACAGTCCTGTATCATCGAGTTGTAAAAACATCTAAAACCCTAGATTTGATCTGATTTTGTGGGGATCTGGAGATAAAGTGTGCCCCAATTCTGTAGCATTCTAATACAGCTGCAGGTTTTTGTTTTGTGCATTAAAAATCCAACCTGTTTTTTTTTCTGCAAATAATATTAAAAAAGATGATTTCTTTTTTAAATATCACAGAAAAGTTTTCTTCATCTCACTACATTAAAAATGTTTTCATCTGGGGATTTTTTTTTTGCAGTAAATTTATTGTGGGATGCTTTTCCTGAGTCCGTGTAGGATGCAACATTTTTATTCATTGCTGTCAATCATAAAGTGAAGAGCTGATTTATTTGGATTTGCTTTTCTTTTAATGCTGTGGCGACTAATTTACAGCTTTGAACATTGACTTTTCTTTTGTCTCCCTGCAGCCGCCGAGCTGTGACCGAACACCAGCTGATGCACGACCGCGGCCGAAACATCCAAAGTCTGAAGAGGCTCATTTGGCTTTCCAGTGCCATTGAAGGTCTCCACACGGCTCAGGCCCGCTCTGCTGCTTTCAACCCCACAGAATTCCTGAACTCGGCTCTGAATCCAGTGCTGGTCCCAGCTGCAGGGAGCCCCCAGGCTGCACAGGTCCAGAACATCTTGAGAGACTTCTTTTATTCCCACTTGGCTCATCTGTCAGATGGAGAGTCTTAACCACACCGAAGCACAATAAGCAACATGGAGAAAATAACAATTGTGTATAATAAAAAGCCTACAGCACAACACCAAAATTATCTGTAGTGCCAAGAATGCCATTCAGCAATAAATGTGTACAAATGTCTAAAGAGTTGAAGCGTACCAGTTATTTCCTGAAGCTAGTTTGTTGTGGGACGTGGTTATTTCTCTGGGAAATAGAAACCTACTTTATTTTTCTCATCTTCTTAAGGAATTTGGTTCCTTAAAGCCACGAGACACCGATCCTGCTTACCTGGTTCTGGCAAAGTTCCACCTGCTAAAAACATGAACAGAATCTCAAACTTTAGGGTTAAAAACCTGCATGAGAGCAAGTAAAGCCAACAAACTGACACTGGAAACTCAACAGATCATTCAGATTGTTCTTTTTTGCAAATAAATAATCGATCTTAAATCGTCCGTAAGAGTTGACCAGAACAAATGCAGTGCTTTTGAGACTGCATGTTACAATAGGAACATTTAGCAAATGGAAAACAGTAATATAGTTTTTGTTCTGCCCTTTTGTTATTGTGCATATAAAAAGTTTATTATTCTTCATTTGAACACATTTGTTACCTTTATAATTAAACTTCCCGGTTAAAGCTGAATGACACATCTGTCTCATGAGATCCACCCCCACATCTACAGCACCTTTGAAACACATGTTATCCTCAGCTGAACATCACAGAACAGAAGTGAATAACTGTTCTCCATTTACATTATGAGCATGCAAAAGAATGATGGCAGGCTCTAGATAGCACTGAATTAGAATTATTAAAAATATTATAGTAAAGATGCAGAAGCAGCCTGGTGTGTACAAGGCAAAAAAGGGGAGTAAAACAAATTCAAACTCAAGATTTATTTATTTTTTTACTTTTGTGGGTTTTATTGACATTTTTTACATGAGCAATTTTGAAGATAACTGAAATTTATCCCACTGTCAGCATGTCACAAATGTGCATGATTAATATTGTGCAGCAATAGTACATTTTATTCTAACTTAATGTGCACAACTGTTGATTTTGCCGTAAAATAATGTAATAAATATGCAGGATTAGTGCTGTAGTTTGCAGCAGGTTAATATAGACAATAGTGAATATTGAACGGGTGCACAAACTGTCAGCCCCTACTACCGTAAATGTGTCAAAATAATTACATTCAAGCAAATAAAACAATTGAAGCACTTCATCTGGTGAACATTTATATAAAAGTAAGTGTTTTCATCATCATTATTATTATTATTATTATTATTATTATTATTATTATTATGTGTGTTGAATGTATCAGAGAAGGAAGATTACGTAATGGTAATTAGCCAGTTGCCTTGCAGTTCTTTTTCGGGGTAAAATACCCCAATAGAGGAAACATCGCGAGATTTTCGTCATGGCTAACGAGAACTAGCTAGCTCTGTTAACTCACACCGGTTGTGGATATTTCCTCGCGTCTGCGAGCGCTGTTTTGGCGTTTCAGAACACAAATATTAAACCAGAAAGGCCGCCGCAGAGACGTGTTTGCTGTCAGACTGAAACACCGTAGCTGCCCTCTGGACTGTCCGTGGCTCTCGTCCTTTAATCGGCAGGTCAGTCGGTGTTTCGTTCGTTAGCTGAGTTTGGGTTCGGTTGGTGAAGCTAGCTAACGGTACTGATAGTCAACAACTCCGTTATGAAATTTATTCAAATATGTTTTGATATTCTTAATTGTGAAGCTGTTATGGTAAAACAATAGGCCAGGTTTAAGCTTAAACTGGTAATCTTTTACTTCGCTACTTGCCGCGCTAACGTTGCAACTTCTACATCAGCAAAGCTAACAGTATGCTAATGAACAACATGTTTATTTGAGCAGGACGAATGTTTGTCAGCAGTTCCTATGACTCTGATCGTTTAAAGAAACAGTTTAAGAACACAAAAGCGCTGAGTCAGTGAACCGTCGTGGGTTTGTTCAGCTCGCTGAGCAGCTCCTGTCACTGGTACATGAAGCACAAACGCAGTTTGACACGTTGGCTTTCTCGATGAGTTGTTTGGAAGTTTGATTGATGCTGATTGAACTGATCGGTGTCGGGGAGGCATGTGACAGTTTAGGTTCATTAGTCCAAACGTCTGTTGCTGACTCTCAAATAAGGGTTTACTTTAGTGGAAGTAAAGTAAAGTTTAAACTTAGAGGAAATTTCCTTCAGCTTTTGGTCACAGACACGTGGTGGAGAAGTGTATTTCATGATCTTTAGCTCAGGGTTTAATAAGTGGCTAGATGGGCTTCAGGTACATGTTGTTTTGTCTTTAATATTTATCATTATTGTGGCCCAAAGCTTGTATAATAATTATGTGCTAAAGTCTTGAGTTTGCTTCTAAGGAGCCACAGCTCCCCAGGCTTTCCTGAGGACTAGGTTGACATATGGATCTTTGACAGCAAGCTGCTGCAACACATAGAAACATTCACATCAGCAGCAACATGAAGATAAAAAAGGTTTTCTCAAAAATAATTATCCACCATGTCCTTTTCTATACAGGTTGCTTTATAATTGTGCTTTCTGGTCTGCTCTTCAAAGATCTTTAACTTGATACATTAGCAACCCTCCAAATCTGACTGTTACATATTTTCCTGTCCAAACACTTGAAGAGTACAAAACTAATATTTGCCTGAAATTTGGTTTAAAGCATGAGTTTAATGTCAGAATTTTCTTGACAGGACAGTGTCTCATTCCCATCCCAAGCAACCGTCCGACCTCACTGTGGATCTCTAGCCCCCCTCACCTGGCAGGACAGTGGCAGAGGCAGAGCCATCAGGGGTACGAGCATCAAGCAGTAGGGCTCCATGAGCACCACGGGGCAGCAGCAAGGGGGGGGCCTGCGTTCCCGCCGAGTCCTTGGCCGGGACAAGGAGCCTGGTCAAGGCATGGGCATGGAGCCGGCCTGCTGCATGGCCCCTGGAGTTCTGCGCAGGCTGATCGAGCTTCCCTCTCCCCCGTTGTCTCGACACCAACTCAAGAGACTGGAGGAGCATAGGTAACGGTTTCCTGCTGCATCGACTGCTTCTTGCGGTGGAATACTGTTATTTTCTTCGTTACATCTCCACCCACTCTAAAACGTAGAAAACCTGTAACTGAATGGTTTCACTATTCTCTGACATCAGTGTTTGCTCTTGTGTTTAATGCATGTTAGAAAATACTCTGCTGTTTGTAGTGAAGCATATACAATTATTATTTATTCATCATTCATTTAGTTGAAGTTATGAATTTCCAAACAAAACTTGATGTGGCTGTTATCGGTCCCTGTAGGTATAGCAGCGCAGGACGCTCCCTGCTGGAGCCGCTGATGCAGAAGTACTGGGAATGGTTGGTGGGACAGGTCCCTTCCTGGATCGCTCCCAACCTCATCACCATCATCGGCTTGGCCACCAATGTCTTCACCACCCTCGTGCTGGTGTACTACTGTCCGACGGCCACTGAACAGGTCAGTTAGCATAGAGAACACATATTAGCTAATTATTAATGTTCTTCAGGTACTGATGAAAACCAATAATGTAAATAAATAATGTTGTGCTAAGTAAGGTTATTTTATTTTTTGTCTGACTAGACCCAGAGTGGATGTGTATTCTGTAGATTTGCTACCTATATGTAACATTTGAGCTTATTTTTTGAGGTTTTGCAGACTGGAGACCTAACGTCCACGTTTAGGTAGAAACAGCAGAATGAGTCGTGTCAGCTGTTGACCCAGTAAACCTCGTGTTGTTCCAGGCTCCTCTCTGGGCATACCTGATGTGTGCAGTGGGGCTTTTTATCTACCAGTCGCTGGACGCCATTGATGGGAAGCAGGCCAGACGCACCAATAGCAGCTCCCCCCTGGGTGAGCTGTTTGACCACGGCTGTGACTCCCTCTCCACAGGTAGGTTTGTTTCATGTTTATTCAAACGGACTGAACAGAGGCAGACTTCTGCTGATAAATGCTGCGTTTGTTGCAGAACCACCTGAGTAACAGCTTTGTTTTTAGTCAGAGCAGCACGTTTCTCAGTGCTGACTCTCCCTTCTACACAGATCATTTCCCCTTTCAGCTGCTAACAGACAGTCACAGAGGAGTCATGGCTCGACCCACATAACATTATTGCTCCTCTGTCTGACAAACTGAAGGACACCGATGTAATCACTTCCACCTTAAGCCCTGTCTCTATTGATGTGCTTCTTTTTGAAGTGTTTGTGGTGTTGGGAACCAGTATAGCCGTGCAGCTGGGCACCAACCCAGACTGGATGTTCTTCTGCTGCTTTGCTGGGATGTTCATGTTCTATTGTGCCCACTGGCAAACATACGTGTCAGGAACGCTGCGCTTTGGCATGTAAGTCCACGTAACTAAATCACAACTTCTTGTTTCTCTTGTCATTTTTCCAGGTTGTTTGAAGCTGATTCCTTTACTTATTTCATAAAAGTTTAAAGTCAGAGATGATATTTAGTTCAAGAAAAATAATCTGAACATATTGCAGTTGTCTCAGAATTTCACTGTTGTTTAAATAAAACAAAATTGGCTGACCCTTTCCTACATGCTTTGTGCAGTGGTTGGGTTCTTAATTGGTTGCAACTGGTAGTTTAGGCCACTAGGTGTCGCTGCTTCTACCAACAGTTCAGCTTTCTGCAGAAAACAGTGATGTTTTGCTCTTATTAAAGGTGTGGTTCACTGAAAAAAAAAAAATATTTCTGATTCTAACGGGTCACTCTGAGTGTTTCCTGCAGGCTGAACATGAAAATAGTCTCCTCCACCTATCTCCTGCATTAGCTTCTGATAGAAAATAGACTCTAGGTGAAACTCTAGGATTAGAAAATCCTGACAGATCTACGTCACACTGTCACTGAACATTCATGGACTCACCCATCTTGACTCACGACAGGGAAGGCTGTTGTTGGTTTAGCGTCCAGGAAACAGCAGAGAACGTCTGGGCTAGTAGAAGCTAACCGTTAGCATTAGCAACTCCACCACACAGCAGAACTCCTCCAGGCTTGTGTTATTGGTGGAGATAAAACATCAACGTTGCAGAGCAAACAGAGTCAGTGGTAGAGTCGTGTTGCTGTTAGCCAATCAGAGGAGAGATGTCCACGTATCAGGAAGTACGACTCCTGGATTATTCTGAGGGAAGTCCTTCCATGGTTAAAGTGGTTTTGTTTTTGTCTGTTGCTTTTAGACGTTAAAGCCATTGTTTAAAAATGGCTGAATGCCTTAGTGTCCATCTATAACGGTCGAGGTGGAGTAAATGTGAATGTGTTCTGTGTGTAGATTTGATATAACAGAGGTGCAGATCTGTCTAGCAGGAATGCAGCTGCTCACAGCTGCTGCTGGTCCCTCTCTGTGGAACGTGATGGTAAACCTCCTGGCTGCTGCCTGCATGGCTCGCTGCTGTCTGCCTCCACAACGGCCGCTGACCTGCATGGAGTCACGAGGAAATCTGTTATTTGCACCTTTAAGCATGCGTGGTACCGACGGCTCCATGTGCAGCAGTGTGTTGTGGAGGAAGGCTGTGATGACGATGTGCTGGTCGATTTTTACTAATCCTCACTAAAAATGTCTGCTTTCTCCTCCCACTCAGCATTGATGTGACTGAGGTGCAAATCTTCATTATAACCATGTATTTGCTGGCCGCCGTGGGAGGATCTGCTTTTTGGCAGTCACTGGTAATTCTGAATGCTTCTGATTCCCACAAGAAGAATGATGTAATAGTATCAGTTTAATGCCGCTCTAACAGTTGGTTTGGACGGTTTTAGTCTAAATAACTTTATTAGATATGCAACGTTTCCCCGTGATGCTTTTGTGTTAGCATAAAGCTGAATGTAGTGAAAGCATAAAACAGCAGAACAGA
The DNA here is from genome assembly GCA_006937985.1 of Aphyosemion australe. Lineage (NCBI taxonomy): Eukaryota > Metazoa > Chordata > Actinopteri > Cyprinodontiformes > Nothobranchiidae > Aphyosemion > Aphyosemion australe. Next base: position 80,862 of record SSNS01000057.1, on the reverse strand, counting down.
ATGGACCAAGGCTTGTTGAAATGTGTTTGTGTCTTGTACGTTTACTTTGTGAATGTTTCAATTCCCAGATTCCGATCCTAAATATCCAGATGAAAATGATTCCCGCCATCTGCACTTTTTTAGGAGCCATCTTCTCCTGCACAAATTACTTCCGAGTTATTTTCACAGGAGGCGTGGGCAAAAACGGATCCACAATAGCTGTAAGTCTGGAAACGTCTGCGTTTGTTGTCAAATAATAACAGGTTTTTATTTACTGTATTAAAGGGATCCTAGAATGTAAATTAATAACGGTGTAATGAGAAACGGTTCGTTCTGAGAAAAGCTGGTTTAACAGACACACCACTTTAAATTTGCATGGCCCAGCCCACTTCAGTGTTGGTTTTCTATAAATGATCTAGGCTGAGCTATTGCTAGCCCTAGCCTGAGCTAACGCTAACATCCTTGTTTGAACGAGAGGAAAACAAAAAGGAAAAATGTCGGCGCACACATGTAGCATTTCAGGATGTACTGGGAGCATCAAGACTCTGAATACTAGATGGATTATAGCTTGCTTAAAGGAAAAGTTCGCTTTTTTAGACATTAAGTTTTATGTGTTCCTTCACCCACCCAGTGCTCTGTAAACTTTGACCCATTTCACACACACCCCCCTGCTCAAAGATTTTCAGGGGAGAAGTGATTCAGAAAGGTAGTTCTGGCTAGTTTCGGGGGCGCTTTATCTGCGCCGTTTAGCCTCACAAAAGGATTAGCCTCTGAAAGCATGGCTAATTTACATCTCACAAACAAAGAGAAAAAATTTACAACGTCACATTACAACGGGACTAGTTTTTGTCATTCGTATCCCTGCGCCGGTCACCGCAGCTATAGAACGGGCTCGTGTCTGGCTGCTAATCCTAGCTGTATGAGTGAAACAACAACTTCTAAAGTCACTTAAAAGTAGTTTTTCTTAAATATATCGAGCCATGGTGCATACCTGCAGGTTCCCGGGTTGTAACAATAAGGATGTTACAGGATCACCTTTTCGGTTTGACACTTTTCCTGCTAAGGACGTTTCTCTAAGGCATCATGGCTTTTAGCAATCGGCTACTCCAAGGATACTCGGCTGGAACGAGTCAAAACCTTTCGTTTGTGCAGTGCACACTTCAAAGAGGATGATTACATCAGGAAAAAGTTCGGGAAAAGTGAAAGACTGTTTTTGAAGAGTTCGGCCGTACCAGAAATCTGGGTAAGTTTTGTTTTTAAAAAATGATTTATTCCGCTATGTCTGCCGTATTCATGCAATCATCTTCGCATTTTAGCGCATTATTTATGCAATCATCTTTACACCGATGGTTGATCATAGACTGCAGTAGCTTTGTCAACAATCTGTGTTGATGTGTGTGTTTTGTGTAGCAAATGCAATTCTTCATCCGTGTACTCTGGCTCATAAAGATATCCTAGTAGTAAAATAAGTTTCTTCTTCATCTGATATAGTGTTAAAATGAAATGCGTCATCAGATGAGACGGAGTCTGACATGTTTTCGGCATTCGGCAGTGAAACAGCTGACATACGAAGCGCTGTTTAATATCCGCGGAGAGCGGCGCAGGGATACGAATGACAAAAACTAGTCCCGTTGTAATGTGACGTTGTAAATTTTTTCTCTTTGTTTGTGAGATGCAAATTAGCCATGCTTTCAGAGGCTAATCCTTTTGTGAGGCTAAACGGCGCAGATAAAGCGCCCCCGAAACTAGCCAGAACTACCTTTCTGAATCACTTCTCCCCTGAAAATCTCTGAGCAGGGGGGTGTGTGTGAAATGGGTCAAAGTTTACAGAGCACTGGGTGGGTGAAGGAACACATAAAACTTAATGTCTAAAAAAGCGAACTTTTCCTTTAAGCTGCTGCCCCCGCGACCCGACTCCGGATGAGCGGAAGAAAATGGATGGATGGATGGAACATAAAAACATCATTCTAGTACCTCTTTAAACAAATCTGACTTCTGGGTGAAACCGGGAGCGGTGATTATAAACGTCTCTAATGATGTTTGAGTTTTGTTGAATGTTTCCACTGAAATCGTCTGTCTTCATCTCCAGGGAACCAGCGTCCTCTCTCCAGTCCTCCATATTGGTTCCGTTATAATTTTGGCCGTGATGATATACAAAAAGTCTGCTGTCCAGCTCTTCGAGAAACATCCGTGTCTTTATATCCTGGCCTTTGGCTTCGTGTCGGCCAAAATCACCAATAAATTAGTAGTAAGTTCCTCTTGCTTTTGTAACGGGGAAGTGGGTATTCCGTTTACAGACGGGTGTTGAACCACATCACGTATCTGACATCTCATACTCACACCATGCATGTAGCCTTCTGACATTCCCATGACCTCCTTTGATGACACTAAGTAGTTTATGCCCAAACCAGTTGCTCTAGAAATGATCTTGATCTTATCACCGTAAACCGATGCTAACAGATATGAACCGACTGTTTGCAGGATGCTTAATCAGCTCTGATGCATTCATTAAAACTGTTTTCTTTTGAGTTGAACCTTCGCAGTGACACGTTCAACATGAGTGAAAACCACAAAGTACAGGCGTTTCAAATAAAGCGGAAGTGGGACCATAGATGTTTTTAAACCTGCCTCGTCACTACTGTAAAGCTGTTTAACTCGTTCAGCTTCATTCACAAGAAACGATTCATTTCTTAAACTTGACTCGTAACCTGTTAAATGTCACGGGGCTTGGTCTGGGGTTCAGGAAGCTTGCCGTGTTTCCACGACACCGAACATGTATTAAACGTTTGAGAGAAAATAAATGAGTCAAAAAAGATGCATTAACCATAACTGTAATGGTGATGAGATACTGAGGGTGTTTTCTCTCCCCACAGGTAGCACATATGACAAAAAGCGAGATGAATCTCCATGATTTAGCCTTCCTGGGACCAGGATTACTGTTCCTCGATCAATATTTCAATAGTTTTATTGACGAGTACCTGGTGCTCTGGATTGCCCTGGTAAGTATTTGATGTTGACTGGTTGATGCGCTAAGAGCTGTATCACATTTAGCTGCTAGGCTAAAACCCTGTCGTTGTTGGTTGGGAGTGATGTAAAGGTTGAATATGGAACTAGTGTGTGGAGGTTGTAGCTGCAACAACAGAACAAGGTGTTCAGCCGTCGGGATGCCAGGTTTGCTGCTGATACATGAAGTGAGCAGCCAGCACCGTGACCAGTGACGACCTAAACTCTCTCTGGTTTTAGATCTTTCATGGTCGCTGCTCTTCTGAGAAGGATGACGACATCTTCTGGGCTCAGAAGCAGCTGCTTGACTTGCAGAGTCCGCCATTTTCCACAGAGCCAGCCTTGCTGTGCCGAGCGGAGCGTTTACCGTATTTGGAAACCTGCAACCGTGCCCTCTAGTGGCTGGTAGATGTAAACATAAACCTAGTGTTGTATTTTATTATTTTTTAAATTAAAATATAGCTTTTAAAGGAAAAACTGTACCTTCATTCTGCACACCTCTAAACGCCCCGTGGAGGTGTTATTATTTAAACAATATAGCTTTTTATTAAATTGTTCCATATTCAACCTTTAATAATTAAATGTGAAAAGATGTAATCAAGTTCTGTTTGCATTAGATCTATGACCTATCCCACTCCCTACCTGTCGACTTTTTCTTTTGTTTTTACTGCAGTAGTGTCCAAATCTGGTCCTCCAGGGCCACCATCCTCTACGTTTTATAGCCTGGGTCACCATTCTTTAAAGTTTAGAGCAGAGGTGGGGAATGCTGGTCCCTCGAGGGACGCTACACTGAATGTTTTAGTTGTTTCCCTGCTTCTGCAGAGCTTGATCACCTGCTGAACAGGTGATTAAGCCCCTGAATCAGGAGTGTTGGAGCAGGGACACAACTAAAACATGCTGGATGGTGTCCCTTAGGGCTGGGCGATATGACCTAAAATCAATATCGCGGTATATTGAGGAGTTCACCTCTAACGATAAATGGACGTTAACTACACGTAAAACCAAAAGTTGTCCACTAGATGGGGCTGTCACGTGTATTACGTTGAGTCACGCTGTCATGTGACTCCAGGTGGTACAGCTTCTTAAAGGGACACGAACGTCGCAAACCTACACACACCTTTTCATTTTTTTAATTACCGAATTTATTGACGTGGGAAAAATGATATCGGTTAGTCAGAAATTTCGATAATGATAAATTTTCGATTTATGGCCCGGCCCTAGGGTCCCTCCAGGACCAGAGTTGGACACCCCCGTCCTACTAGCTTTGGTACCAGCTTCTCATTCTGTAAGACGTCCTGATTCACCGTTTCTTTTTTCTTCCTCAGATCATTTCCTTGTTCGACTTGGTGCGTTACTGTGTCAGTGTTTGCAACCAGATTGCCTGCCATCTTCACATTTGTGTTTTCAAAATCAAGCCCTACTTGGTGGCCAGCCCATCTCCTCACTGAGGAGACGCCAGCCCGGCGCGGCACAGCCCGTTACTGACTCGGTCCCTTCCAGCTAGTCGCACTCGTCTTCTCTTCCCTCCGTTTTCCACACCAAGAGGCGGGAGATGACGCGGGGTCACGTTTGTGCTTCTGCCCTGAATGTGAGGACAAATAATATATATGAGATACTGGAATATTACTGTCACACTTCTGTTTTCCTTTTGCCAGTGCAGAACTGAATTTGTACCAGTTTCTTCTTCTGACAAATTCAAGATGGCAGAACTCTTGACATTTCAGGAGAGTACAGGTGCTACTGGGTTTGTTCAAGGAGAGAAACGTTTTAACTGTACACGTACAAAAAAGTCTAAGAAAATAATTCGACGTTTGCTTTTCATGATTAGAATCTTTGTTACTTTTGCATAACTTTACCTTTTGCTGTAAATACCAAACTGTGGCGGTAACAGCTTCTCCTGAGTTTAAACGCCTTTAGGAAATCTTTCTTCATGCGCCTGGGTTAAAGCAAATTCATCATCTGCAGCTTAATCACAGCTTTAGTTTTTTAACATATCTGAACGTCCTGTTTTTGTACAAACTGCAAAAGATTCACTGCCAGTCTTCTCAGTTACGTTTGCACTTTTTTTGTTTACCCTTGATGTGAGGAGAAGGTTTGGTTTTCCATGGTGGAGTGGGTTAACGCCAGCCTGCGCTTCATGTTTAAAATAGCTTTAGACAAATAGAAGCAATGATAGGTGTCAGAGGCCTTTGATTTCAACAGGAGCGTCTCGTGCAAAGATTTTTTCTCATTTTGCATTCGTTAAAAACCAAAATGTTTTAAAATGTTCATGAGGTCAAAGGTCACTCCAGTAGCCATCCTTTATATCCGTCACAAAAACCCGTGAACAGACCAGAGCGAATTCTCACGTCTATGACTCCGTTACGGTGAGATGTTTCCTAAAGCTGCTGCTTGTTCCTCTTTGATCAATATTAAAAAGTTTACATCTGAGAGTGGAAACACAGAGGAGTCTAATAAACGGGAAGATGTTTACGGATAAAAACACCTGACGGAGTCGGGTTTGGGCCAGCTTCCTCTCTTCATGTTGACGAGTAAACGAGGCATCAAACGTTTTGTTTCTGGTGTTAAACTTGATCTCAGCTGTGAAACACGTTCAGTGTTAATGACATGTAGCCCCTCCCCCAACAGGAGGTCACATGACAGCCTTGCTGCTTTTAATGTGACGACTGATCAAACGTAATAAAAACGTATTTAACGTAAATCTGATTCTAAATCTTCACCTCCTGCCGAGTGACCGCTCGTAGCAGAAAGGTTTGTTTCTTTGTGCCTGTTTGTATTTATCCTGTTGCCTCTGTAGTTTCTGGTCTGCCACCATGACTTCAGCGAAGCGCTTGAATCACCAGAAAGAGACGGTTGTCCCTGAGTGTTAAAGCAAATCACAAAAGGGTTTCTTCTGCAGTCAAACAGGAAAGATGTGCGGCATATTTTAGGTTAAAATGAGTTTTAAAATAAAGCATAAAACATGTGATTCGTGAAGGGAGAATCTGTAAAAACTGTTTTTGTTCTTAAAGAATTAAAGTGATTGTTCTTAAAAAAAGTCCAATAAGAAGAAATTAAGATGCGTTACAAATAAACTAAATCAGTTATGTTTGCAAATTAATCATTATGGGCTAAAGGTGTGATTTTTGAGTTAATGGAACTTATTTTGAATTTAAAAAGCAAAAGTTGGAAAGTATAAATAAATAAAACGACCTGTAAAAATGTGACTAAACTTTAAATAAATGTGAAATAAAATAAACACAATTTCTGAACTAGGTTGACCAACACCACGGTTTAAAAGGTTTATTTTAGAGTGAAGAAAGAAAAATTCAGCCATTCATGATTTCAAACTTTAAAGTTTTGCCTGAAGACAGAAATCTGGGCGATTTTTGACCAACAGGAAATAACATCTGCTAAAATCACAGCTTGTTTTGGGTGAAATGAGCCAGAGCTGAGATTCATAAACTCAGATGTTCTGGTTTAAATCTGGCTGTAAAAATCTTCCCTGTTTAAACTCGAGTCAGAACGTCACATTTTGATTTTGTCTTTATTTTCAGTGTTAAAGCAACGAGCAGATTTCCTCAGCTGCATGTGTTGCTCTGTACAGTTTGTGTCTGGAGAGTGTTTGTTTGTAAATCTGAGAAACGCCGCCATCAGCCGAGGCTCGGGTTCTCATCAGTTCTGAGATCAGATCCGTTCTCATTCTGTCAGTAAACGTTTGCCTTAAACACATTTTTTATTGTTTTGTACAGAAGTGAAGCCTTTTCTGGCTGAGAAGGTCGTGTTTCTGCTCTCGGAGGCTTGTATTAACATTTGTTCCTCTTGGCCACATTGCCAAGCTCAGGTATTTCACTAGTGAGTTTAAACGGCGTGTTCTTAGCTGACAAGAGTAAATGGCATCACCTGACAATCTCTGCTTCACCTAACAATGCAAATAAACTTCATTCTCCTACCTGGAAACTGACTCGTGTCTTAAATGTCAAATGGGTTCACTTCCTGTTGACACACAACTTAGAACATGGATTTATTTTATTTGTTTCGACTTCATTTTTGACTCATCTGGTTAAATAAAATGAAATTTAACCAAATTTAATTGGCATATATTTGTATTTTTGCACTAACTGGATGATGAGTCGATAAAAAGAATAAAATATTTGCTGTATTTGCTTCAGAGGAAAATCCAAATAATATTCAAGCTTTTCATATCATGTCTGGTAAATTTTAAATCATTAATCTGGTTTGGATGTAAAATAACTGATTATATGTGGACACGTGTTTCATTACACATCTCTATTTACCTGTTTATGGTTTTACTCTGCAGAAACAGGTGTGTGAATAAAAGCAGCGATGCCTTTTCCCTATAAATTAGTTTATTTTGTACAAATAAAAGAAAAGAAATAGAATACAGTAATGTATATTATACTTATTCAAGACAAGCAACATTGCATTTAAATGTTTAATTGCACTAGGGAGTTTTTGCAGCGTGCCTGCAGAATTGAGAGGTTTTGCCTGCGAGTCAGAATTCAGGACTAAGAAATCCTGGAGCGAACTGCGCATGCGTACGTCAGTGAACCAGGAAGCGCACTGAGGTTGTGTGAAATTTCAAAGTTAGGAGCCTAAATCGATGTTTTGCTCCTCGCGAGGGAGAAGCTGGAGGATAGAAGGTTTGTGGGAACCTTTTTTATCTTTAATGAACGTGTTGGTTTAGTTTTTGTGGCTCAGAGAGATTTTAATCCCGGGAAAACGCGATGAGCGCGACACTGCTTTACCCTTTTATCCTGTGGTTGTTGCGCCTGTTTTGTTTTGACAGCTGAAGTTGGTAAATAAAAACTTCCTTTAGAGGTTTTCCGTTTAAGAAATCAGCTTAATGTATTTACTGACTGTTGACTTTAAAGCAAGAACATTTAGTAAAGTTTAGAAGCGCTTCTGCTGTTATTTCACCAGAGAATTTACTCAATTAAATGATCTAATTATTCATTAAAACGCATTTTTGTGTTGTATAATATCTTACGTTTATTAACATAACCCGCTCAGATGCTTGTTTTTTTATGGTTTTCTTGCAGTAAAAGTTGAAATGTTCTTGGACTTCAACAGTTTCCTTTGTGAGGAACAAGGAAGTGAAACTTTGTGTCAAAGTCAAACAGAAATCCTTACAGGTGTATACAGAGCTTAATTTGAGCCGGATCTTGCCGGAACAAGATCCGGGAACGCTCTTATTTTGAAGGGACGCGTTCCGGTAATTGTCTGCTAGGATCCGTTAACTCGCGCTGCTACCTCATGATTACAGTGGGTAAACGAGGACGTTTTTTTTTTTTTTTATTTTTTTTTTTTATTTAGGAACAAGAAAATACAACGACTTCATCTCAATACAAAATGTTCAGTGCAACATGCTAACGAAATGAACACCAAAAACCATTGCATGTAACCTTTAGATTGGTAAACTTAAAATTACAGAGCTCTATTTGTAACTGATCTAAGACAAAAAGAAAGAGAAAAAAAATCATATATATATATAATAATAAATATATATATATATAAACCATAAATAATAAAAAAAAAATAAATAAATGAAATTCAAGGGGTATCATAGGTTCGTGTTCGCTATAAAGTCATGTAGTTTCATGGCATTAATCCCAGACATTCTATTTAAGGATTTCAACAGTAATTTAATTTCATTTTTAAATAGGTTGCAGGTTCGATCCCGGCTCCGGCCAGAGAATGCTGCTGTGTGTCCTTGGGCAAGACACTTAACCCGCCTTGCCTGCTGGTGGTGGTCGGAGGGACTGGTGGCGCCAGTGCTCGGCAGCCTCGCCTCTGTCAGTGCGCCCCAGGGCAGCTGTGGCTACATCGTAGCTCATCCCCACCAGCGTGTGAATGGGTGAATTGAGTTGATTGTGTTGTGAAGCGCCTTGGGGGGTTGTCGAACCCTAAGAAGGCGCTATACAAATACAGACCATTTACCATTTACCATTTATATTCCAGATGGGGGGAGTTTTAGTATATCGGCATTTATGTATGAAAAATGTTGTGATGATTATAAAATTATTGATTATGAATTCTGTATTTTTATCTTTTTGTATAATTCCAAATAAGATATCATCTTCTGAGAAATTACTTGTATGGGCGTTGTTGGAATTAAGCCACTCCCAAAGTGATACCCAAAAGTTTTTAATTTGATCACATTCATAAAAAAGATGTTTAGTTGACTCCTCATATTGTTTGCACAAGTAACATTTCTCAACATCAAAATTGAAGGTAAACGAGGACGTTGTGTTGGGCAGGGACTTCCGGGTGAGTGGTTTATTTGTCCAATCTCATACCTCAACTTTTCGCTTTTCAGCAAAATCGCCGTTTTTAAGCCAACTAAGCCGTTCTGGTTTCAGCAGTCAACAGGGGAAATAGGGGATTCATCTTGTTCACAAACGATCTTTGTTTTAGCGTGTCGTCATTTGACCAATCACAATCGTGGAAACAGACGCTTTGACAGCGCCGCAGCCGGACCGCACGGCGCTCACGAGCAGCGGCTTTGAGTTTAAAGTTTGTCAAATCTAACAAAATCACCACTAAATAACACGGTTTTCTGTCGAGGACTGTAGCAGATCTACCTCCTTTCAGCCTTTAGAGATTTTCCCCCGAGGCTCGTTGTGTTTTTTTTCAAGTCAAGTTCGGAGTTGAACATAACCACCGCCAGTATTTAACTCCGTTAAAACCAGTAGCTGTATAAATGAAAGGTTAAAACCTAATATTAACAACATAAATACTTTTTTCTGGTGACAAATGGCCACCAGCATGCTGCAGCCTCACTCATGTCAAAGTCATCCTAATATATTGATCTGGGCAGTAGAAGAATTAAGGAAGCTGGAGTACAAACACGTGATGAGATCATTTCATAATGTTGTAACATTTCTGCAGCACTAAAGCAGAGTTGTAACATTTTGACCTTAACACTGGTTTATTAAAGTATTCAAGCAAACAGCTGAGATAAAGCTGCATCTCCCTGCAGCTCCAGCTCTTCCTAAACGTTTAATCAGAACCAACTCATCAGAGCAGCATGAACACAACAATAACCTCCTAAGAACTCTGGAATATTTTCAGATGTTTTCATGTTTGGTGTTCTGTGAGTTAGTCTCACAGTAATTCTTAATTATATGATGATCCCTAATCATTTCCTGATCATTTTTGTCAGGCATATTTTCCTTTTGTTCTGAGCAGAGGGACTGTCTAAACCTCATGGTAGAAAATGGTTTGCATTTTGCAAAAAAAATCACATTGATGATTTTTTGTAAGTATTCCAACAAATTATTGTAGCAATAAAAGGAATGTAAATGTCAGAGGTCCCTACAAACCCACTGATGACACTCTGCAGCATGCCAGGACCTTGTGAGAAATTTGTGTAAACTTTGAGAATGTGGGCACAATTATAAGTTAGTCGTCAAAAACTCCATTAAACATGAGCGCCCCCCCCCCCCCCCCCCCCCCCCCCCCGCGCGCGCGATCCGGCATCAGTTTTGTCCTTAGTGAACTCTGGTCTGACATCACTACTTTTGTTCCGGTAACGTTTGATTTACAAATTAAGCACTGGGTGTATAATAATCGCGTCAGATTAAAGGTTCCTAAAGGTTGTTATTTAAAACTCCTGGGGCTGAACATGCATGTTAAATGTCTGTAAATTAAAGTTCATCTTGTTTCCTCTAAAGATGTTGGCAGAATCTTGAATAAATAAATTCACGTTTGTTTTTTTTTGCTTTATTGTTATAAATTTCCAGATTATTTAATTTTTAATTCTTGGATAATCTGTCTGTCACAGGGGCCAAAAAATGTCCAACCTTGAGTCACCTTGAACGTTTATGGTTTTATTATTGTTGTTTTTTTATGGCTTGGTTGCGCTTTCTCACACTCGTTGTTTTTGGTTCCAGTCATCAGGTGAAGCAAACTGGAGCTTAAGTTACTGGAGGGTTAATTATGAAGGTCTGAGGGAGTTTTGGGGTGTTCCTGTGACCTGATGCCCTCCTGTAACACCCTGCAGGAACGTAGAGTGTAGAGGTCCCAGTGATGGTTCTGAAGGAGCACCAGTGATCCATGACATTAGGTTAATGGAGACATTTTTAGAGGACGTTCTAGAACAGCTTCCCAGTTTTAGGACCACCACAATAAAGAAGGTCTGATGTTGTTTTGCAGAGTTAAGTAGTGACACCTGACTGAACCCCAAAGATAATCAGGTGAGTTTCTATCAAATCAAATGTGTTTTACAGAATAATAATAATAATAATAATGGAAGAACTTGGATACATTTTCAGTGAACTGGCTCAAATGATCTTTTCTAAACTAAAAAATAAATTCAGATTTTTTTATATAGACACGACTTTTATGTTGACATCAGTGAAAAAAACCGAATCACTTCCCAGTAGATGGTGGTGATGATGGTTGATGATGATGGTGGTGGTGATGATGGTGGTGGTGATGATGATGATGGTGATGGTAGTGGTGATGATGATGGTGGTGGTGATGATGATGGTGATGGTAGTGGTGATGATGATGGTGGTGGTGATGATGATGGTGATGGTAGTGGTGATGATGATGGTGGTGGTGATGATGGTGGTGGTGATGATGATGATGGTGATGGTAGTGGTGATGATGATGGTGGTGGTGATGATGATGGTGATGATGGTGGTGATGATGGTGGTGGTGATGATGATGGTGATGATGGTGGTGATGATGGTGGTGATGATGGTGGTGATGATGATGGTGGTGATGATGATGGTGATGATGGTGGTGATGATGGTGGTGATGATGGTGATGATGATGGTGGTGATGATGATGGTGGTGATGATGGTGGTGATGATGATGGTGGTGGTGATGATGATGGTGATGGTGGTGGTGATGATGATGGTGGTGGTGGTGATGGTAGTGGTGATGATGATGGTGATGGTGATGATGGTGGTGATGATGGTGATGATGATGGTGGTGATGGTGATGGTGGTGGTGATGATGGTGATGGTAGTGGTGATGATGATGGTGGTGGTGATGATGATGATGATGGTTGATGATGATGGTGGTGGTGATGGTGGTGATGATGATGGTGGTGATGGTGATGATGATGGTGGTGATGATGGTGATGGCGATGATGGTGTTTTCTACAGGACACTGAGTGAGAGGCGAGGACACCATGTGGTGGTTCCAGCAGGGTCTCTGTCTCCTGCCTGCTGCTCTGGTCGTCTGGACGGTGGCGTCCTTCGTCTTCGCTTACATCACAGCGGTGGTTCTGGACCATGTGGACCCTCTGGTACCCTACATCAGGTCAGAGTCTAGATGAAGATCACCGAGGCCTTCAGCGCTTCGTCTTTTACTCCAGATTAATATCTTAAAAAGTTCTCTTGAGATGTTATCATTTTTCTAAAGTCAGAAGCATTTGTGTTATTGAACAGGTTACAGATTAATGTTGTTTTATGGGAAAATCCTCTTTAAAGTACAAACGTAAACCTGTGTGAGCTTCCTTCAGTCATGATGAAACATGGACAGGACAAACTTTCAATGTAAACTACATCAGTGATGTCAAGGTTTAATGTTTTCTGAGTCCTACAAAAGGTTTTAGTCAGCAGGAAAAAATCTTGATTTGTATGTTTGTTTTAAAACAATGAATTCATTTTCTTTAGATCAACAAAGTTTAGCAGCTGGTGTTCTTGAATCATATTTATGTTGCAGTGACACAGGAACTATGGCTCCAGAGAGATGTGTGTTTGGGATCATGCTGGATGTGTCGGCCTTTTTAGGTAACACACGCACACACGCACGCACGCACGCACGCACGCACGCACACACACACACACAGACACACACACTCACACTCACACTCACTCACTTTCATTATTCTACAAAATTAAGGTGATTTCTTATATTTTATCACCATATTTGAATATATATATATGAAAAGTCTCTAAATCTGAGACCATGGTCTTGAGTCAGAAAAGGTTAGAATGCCTTCTCCAGGTCAGGGTCGAGGTCCTGCCCCAAGTGGAGGAGTTTAAGTATCTCGGGGTCTTGTTCATGAGTGAGGGAAGGGTGGAGCAGGAGATCGACAGGCGGATTGGTGCTGCGTCTGCAGTGATGGGGGCGTTGTACCGGTCTGTCGTGGTGAAGAGAGAGCTGAGCCAGAAGGAGAAGCTCTCGATTTACCGGTCAATCTACGTTCCTACCCTCACCTATGGTCACGAGCTTTGGGTAGTGACTGAAAGAACGAGATCACGTATGCAAGCGGCCGAAATTAGTTTTCTCTGCAGGGTGTCTGGACTCTCCCTTAGAGATAGGGTGAGAAGCTCGGTCATCCGGGAGGAGCTCAGAGTAGATCTGCTGCTCCTCCACATTGAGAGGAGCCAGTTGAGGTGGCTCGGGCATCTGATTAGGATGCCCCCTGGACGCCTCCCTGGTGAGGTTTTTCTGGTCACGTCCAACCAGGAGGAGACCCAAAGGAAGACCCAGGACACGCTGGAGGGACTATACCTCTCGGCTGGAAGGGGAACGCCTTGGGATTCCCCCGGAGGAGCTGGCCCAAGTGGCTGGAGAGAGGGAAGTCTGGGCCTCTCTGCTTAGGCTGCTGCCCCTGCGACACGACTCTGGATAAGCAGAGGACGATGGATGGATGGAAGTTTTAAATTAGAGAAGTCCAGGCGATGCGTGTACAGAGAGAGGAACAAAAACAGGATGTTGGCTAGTATGTATGAAGAGAACGTGACTCCCATCATGTGTTGCTGCCGTTTGCAGGCGTGGCCACGGTGTACGTGCGTTACAAGCAGGTGGAGGCTCTCACAGGTGTGGAGGAAGCTTGTGTCCAGAAGCTCAACCTTGTGGGTCTGGTGTTGGGCTGGATCAGCTCCTTCGGGATGTGCGTGGTGGCCAACTTCCAGGTAAGTGCCGCTGTTCTGGGGTCAGTTCACACGTCTGACTGTGTTTCAGCCGTGTGTGTGTGTGTGTGTGTGTGTTTGTTTCCGTCAGAGCAGAAGACCACTCTGTTCTCGATGCACCTGGTGGGTGCCGTGCTGACCTTCGGGGTCGGAGCTCTCTACATCGTGGTTCAGACGCTGATGTCGCTCTACATGCACCCCCACATCCACAGCAGGACCATGTTCGTGGTTCGCCTCTGCATCGGACTCTGGACCCTGAGCAGCAGCATCAGCAGTATCCTTAAAGCCGAGCTGTTGTTGTGTTCCTGTGTTTGAGCTTGAGTCCTTGACCGTTTATCAGTGTTTGTTTCATCCGTCATCATGTACAGCATTCTACGAGGCATCGACGTACCGCATAAACTCCACTGGACCCCAGGAGAGCCGGTCAGTAGGATCTAGATGCTAAAACGAACCCCAGGATCACAACAGAACCATGAGCGACTGTTTTCTGCTCCCTCCAGGGTTACACAGCCCACATGTTCAGCACGGTGTCTGAATGGTCTCTGGCCTTCTCCTTCATCAGCTTCTTCCTCACCTACATCAGAGACTTCCAGGTACTTTGTCTTCATAAACCCCTAAACCGAAGCTCTGATTTCCTTTGATGCTATTTTTATGACAAGTTTGCACATTTTATCAATTGATCTATTTCTTCTGTGTGAAGAAAATAAAAATTCGAGCGGAAATCGACCTGCTGAGCAGCCACCTGTACAACTCGCCACGCGAAGACTTCAGAGCATCTCGGCATAACGAGCGCTCGGAGACGTCTCCGCTGCTGTCGGGAACAACATGACGCCTTCACTCCTGCTTCTACGCCCGTTCTTACTCTTTTCTTTTGACGTTTAAAGCTTTTAGTTTGGAGTTTCTGGTGACTCGGGGAGCCTCTGGTCAGCTGTGGCGTGTGTCTTCAGATATTCAGGTTCAGGGGCGGCGGCGGCAGGTGAGTTCACCTGGATCTGAGACGCTTTTCTCAAAGCGGATCTCCAAACTTAACGGTGTAGAGATGTTTTAGTCAAACTGAACCTGAAGATTCATCTTTTTTTTCTGACATACTGACATCATCTTTGCACTTTATACTGGTTATTAAAAGGTGTTAACTGGGATTTATCAGAGTTTACTGGGGACCAGTAATGAAAACCACTCATTTAAAGGATGTTTTAAAGTTTTCACACTCAAATTTCCTCCTGTCGTGTTTGCCAAACTATTTTTCTAAGAGACTCTTTCATTTATTATTATTTCTATGTGTGACGGGTTATCATCAGTACGACATATAAGAAAAACACACAAGCAGCTTTTAACTATGCATGAATGTTTTAATCTTTTTAAAACTTGAATACTATTTAAAATAGGTGCTGTTAAAACAGAACAAAGGTTCTATAAGATGAAAAGTTTGTTCTTTGTACTTTTCTGCTGGAGGAAACTCAAGATCAGACTAATAAACATAAATGAGCTGTTTGTTAGAGGTGTGAATCTTCACTAGTCTCACCATTCCATTCAGTTACGATTATTGTGTCTTCCATGTGTCGATGCGTCACGATTAGGGATGCACCGATACCAATATTAATATCGCTGTTAAGGCCAATAACCAATATTTACTTATATCTATATAGATATATATACACACGCTACATTTATGCTTCTGAAATCAGATTTTCTATAGACTTAAAATTATGTAAACTGAATTTTTGAATGTCTTGCTATATTTCTATTAAGTGCAAATGGGATTTTTATTCATATATATATATATATATATATATTAGGGATGGGACTCGATAAAAAAAAATTAATCCAATTAATCACAGGCTTGGTAATTAATTCATCTTGATTAATTGCATTTTAATCGTTCAAGAAAATTTGCCCCTAAGTTTGCTAAACTTCAATTGGGGGACCTTCGGACTTAGAGTTAAATGCTGTAATTATTTTAATGCGTTATTTTTATTTAATTAATTAATTAACGCATTAAACTCCCACCCCTAATATATATATGTGTGTGTTATATACACACACCACACACATTTATGCTTCTGATATGATTCCCATCATTGTCACATGACTAGACATCATCACCCCCCTCTTGCACAAATGGAAACAAGATGGAAAGAATATCGGTTGTCAACATCGGCCCAGTTTTACGTATCGGACCGATATGTTGAAAAGTGACCAACATCGGCCGATACCGATATATCGTGCATCCCTAATCACGATGCATCGATTATTAGATTATTTTCCTCAGCTCTACTATTTGAACTACGACGATTCTACTTTTTTTATTTAATGCAGCAAGTATTTGTAAAACCAGAAACCCTGGAGTCCTGGTTTATAATAAATATTTACCAGGTAACTTTTTCTTCCTAAAGATCAAAATAATTCAGGATTCGTTTTTAAACTAGTTCTGTAATAATTAGATATCAGAAAAGCAGTTTTACACCTGAATACGTTCAACTGAAGATGTTTCCTGCTCTAGTTTCTCTCTGACACACGTGAAACATAAATAATGTAACGCTGGTTAAATCGCGTGTGCAGGAATACTCCCCGTCCTCTCTAGGATCCGTTTATCTTGTTGGCTCAAATCCCGCTGAACAAAAATCCCACACCAAAAGAAGCCGGACATGTTTTTATTTTTCCTCACAAAAGTATCACAACTCTATGCAAATATATTATTTTATTCTGCTTTAGCTGTAATGTCGGGGCGTAAAGGTCTTTCAAATACATAAAACTTCTATTCCACTTTGGCAAACGTCATTCCACTCAACTCTCAACGATTCGCAAAATATATCCTCTACTGTGACGTTCTCCTAAAACTCAGATAAAAAATATATTACACATTATTTCTGTTAAAATCAAGCATTCGACTTATTTACAGAAGAATAAATAAACAGCAGAAGCAGCTTTGTGTGAAAGGACGTGTGGTGAGTTTGAGTCGTGTTGTTAAAGGCTCTGTGGGGGCTCCGTAGGGCTACGGAGCCCCTGAGGGGACAGAGTTAAAAAATAAAGTAAGTTGGTTTCACGTGTGCACCAGATCTCAACAAGATCCTTAGATCCCTGTGGAGAATGGCTGCAGAGGAATATGATGAGCTTTGTTGCAAAAACAAATCAAAATAAACTTCAGAATTAAACGATGCTCGAGTTTTTATCTGGTGCACACGAGAAACCAACCTTAGGGGCTCCGTACGGCTCCCTCCTGGTCTCACGTTTTCACCTCTGGTCAAGTTTTAGAAACAGGAAGGAAACTTTTCACCAACCCAGGCTGTAAATAATCAAACAATATTAATAATAAACAGGTCATTTAGGTTAAACTAAGTTTCAAGCCTTGTCCAGAGACGGTCCAGACTAATCTGAGGCATTTTACTGATAAAACATTAAGACTGACACTTTATGGCTTCTCTTAATTCAAATCTGTTAACGTTATTCTGAGCTGAGCTAAACGCATCCCTCAAACTTTAATTCTCCCCAAACTCCTGGTCTCAGAACAGAAAAGCATTCAAATGGATTTTTCTCTCCGTCTTGTAAAGTTTTGATGGAATTAAACATCAAAGCCTTATTTAAATGTGCACGAGTGTGTGTGTGTGTGTGTGTGTGTGTGTGTGCAGCAGCTGGTACCAGGAGAACAAACTAAAACATGGTGTCCTGCTGAAGCCCCCCCCCCCCCCTAAAGAATAATCAGCGTATCTGGATTTCTCTGCAGTTGTTCTTTCGTTACTCGTCGTTTTCGTCGGCCACTCGAAGATATTTTTGGGACTTTGGCACTAAAACACATCTGAATTTTAATCGGGAGACGACTTGAGCAGCGAACTTGCTTTGCTGTAAACGGTGGCAGTGATTCTGGAGTCTGGGACCTATCAATCGCCTTTCCTTAAGTGCTTAAAGCTGTGGCACAAACATGGATGATTTTCAACGGTTTAGCAAAACGACAAAGTGATTCTTTAATCCTCGACCCTTGGAGAAACCTGCAGAAGGTCCGGTGTTCCAGAGGGAGGCTTCATGTGCAGCGGGATTCAGTTCTCAGGGGACTTTGGGTTGCGTCTCCGTCCTGGATCCATAAAAGACCGGTGGCGTCAAAAGGCAACGACGTCTCAGTCCTGAGCTCCTAGAAGGCCGATCCATCACAGATGATGTTCTGACCGCGTCCGGGGAAGAGCTCCATCTGCCAGTACCGAGGGTCCGCGTACACTGCACGGGTCCGAGGAGACGGCCGCCATCGTCAGTGAGTCGGATGTTCAGCAGGTTAAAGGATCCAACAAGAAACAGATCAGAATGTTAATAAATCTTGAAACAGTTCGTGGATGCTTCGTTAAGAACGTGAAGGTTACCCATGTCTCCAGGTGAAAGCCACAGGTTAAAGGAGCTGCAGTGTTTCTGGCACCGCTGAACCGGCAGAACTCGGACCGTTGGGAGTCCCTCTCCCACCACCAGCCACCCCAGAACGCCAACGCCCTGAAACAAACAGCAGGTCACCTCAAAAAACCCGAACCCCCTCCCCGGGAACAGCCGGGCTCACCTTGCTCTGGGAGTTGGTGCTGTGGGTGACCAGGCAGCGCTGCAGGATGGTCCCAGCACTGTCCAGCAGGGGGCAGAGCTCCGCCTTTGGGAAAAGCCACCTCAACACCTTCTCCCTGGTCCCGGAGCTGAACCTCCTGAAGGAAAGTTACCATGAAACTGGCTGTGACGAGATTTTAACACGACTAACAGGTTTTCCTGTCAGGAAACGGCACGGAGAGCCGTTCCGCGTTCCCTAAAGCTCCAGTTGTGTTCTCCAGCTAATCAGACATTTGTGACTTTAAAGGGCTCTGTGCTCTTGTCATTAATAACAGAAGTCCTGACAGCAAGTGGAGCTTCATACCAGAGCAGGGTGAAGTTAGCGGGTCCCTGAGGAAGACCGTGGTTCTGGTTTTGCTGACCGTCATCTTCCTCCAGCAGGATGGACATGGAGTCTGGATAGGCCAAGTAGAGCTCCTCCAGCTGCTGCCGCTGGACGCTGACAGACTCTCCACCCTGCAGGGAGACGCGTGTCAAAGTCTGACCCGACAGCTCACTCGTAGAGACGTGTTATAAATTAATTTATCTCCACGAGACTCCAAATTATCTTTGGACAAAAATAATTCCAAGAAAAGTGGAGACTTAAAAATTGTCCTGCTTTATAACGTTAAACATCAGGTGGCCTCTCATCGAGCTCTGACCTTCAGCAGAACAAGCTGTGGCCCGCGTCGCAGCGTCACGGTCCCCCTGAGGCTTTCTGGGACTTCCAGCACCGAAGAGATCTCTGCACATCCGGAACAGTTCACCAAACTCTGCCTGAGCGAACCGGCGCTCCACCACTCATGGAAACCTGTGACACAGACATAAAAAACCCTAAAAACCCAAACCTCAGGAGGAAGATTAAACGTTTTCATTTATTATAAAGCATGAGATTTATCTGGATATGAGGAAAAACATATTTGGTGCCACTTTCTGGATGACTTGGATTAATTTCTCTGCTTGATGCATTCATGTTTGTGTTCAAATGCAGCTAATAAATGACGGGATGAACAAACAGCATCAGGCTCACATGTGTTTTTACATGTTATTAATGTGTAGCACATGAAAATATGTTGCTTTTTTCTGGATATCAGGGTAGAGTCTACCATAAGCTCATTCTATAACAACATTCGATGTGAAAGAGGCAGCTGCTGCTGAGAATCTTTTGTGCAGCAAATGCAGCCGTATTAACTTAAACCCAGGCCTTTGCTGGCACAAATACCAGATCTTTACTTAAATCTGGCAGAAAAACAACATAGAACAGAAAAACATCCTCAAATGTTCTTCAAACTTGTATAAATTTGTCAGAAACATCTCCAAACCAGACGGACTGATCATGCCTCCCACCTTGCAGGTTGTACTTCTTGGCAATGGGTAGGGAGAGCAGGCGGACATGGGTGAGAGGGGACGACCAGTTGTAACAGCCCAGACTGACCAGGCCCAGCTGAGGCGCGCTTTGAGGGTACGTGAAGGCCAGAACCACCGCCAGCAGCAGGCACACGGCCAAAACAAACTTGATGGTGGCTCTCAGTAACGGGAACTGAAGAGGTTCTCTCCTGGGCTCGTTGGTCTCCAGGACCTGCTTGATGAACCTCTCGATCTCCCTCTCTGACATGCCGTAGCGGTAGCCCGACTGGCGGAGGATGTCGATGCTCTCGGACAGTTTGTCATAGATGCACGGTTCGCTCGTCGTCGTTCCCATGACAACGGCAGTGACGGCAGCTTCTCAATCAAACACGTCGATGTTCAGACGGATCCAGGATCATGGTGTCGGCTCACCTGTGAAGCCAAATGGGATTAAAAAAAGACCATGAGCACCAGCAGCTTTAGCGAAACTAACATGAGTGTAAACGCTGAGATCATAAATTAAATTCTTTATTTTCATCAGAACATTTTGATCACTTTTTATGACATACTTGCTTGCCATCTCTCAGTTAAAGTGAAATGTGTTTGGGATTTTTGCTTCTATATCAGAACTATAATAAAATCCCAACATTTAAAAGTTAGGCGGACCTGAAACTGCTTCAGTGTCCTGAACAGCACAAAAACTGCATAATTAATTCAAAATCTCAAATTTAAAACCAGAAATCAAATCAAACTCACTGTTTTTATGTGTGGGAGGCGTCCACATAAGTGATTGATTTAGTTGCCATGGTTACTACATTAATCAATAACGTTCGTGGTTAATTGCTGCTGAGACCTTTTCTGAACCATGTTAGAATTATTACAACCTTATTTAACCCACGGGTGACCTTTGACCCTGCCAGTTGGAGAAGTGTCAACACATGCAGAAAGCTGCAGAAGGCCACCTTTACCCTGGTTGTATAAACAGGAACCTGTTCGCGACATTATGAAGACAAACAACTAAACCGAAACTAAGCCCAGATAATAACAAACATTTGGGTCTATTCGGGGATAAATCTCTGTTCTCGGAGCTAGTCTGGTAGAGACGATCAAAAATCCGAAAGCTGTTTTCAAACGAAGATCTCTGACAGGTTTGGTTAGCATGTTTGCTAGTCCTGTCAGCCTCCCCCTCAACAACAACAAACACACAGACTCATAAAACCGGCCGGATTTCCCACCTGAAGGTGATTTCCACCGTCCGACTGGAAAAATTCTCATTTTCACGCTGTTTCCTGGAATAACTGGACTTTATCTAAACATAGAAACAACTACAGGTAGCTACACGACTGACACATACGAGCGTTCTTCTTCTGGAGGTTTATTAGCTGTTTATACATTATAGACGGTTTCGCACTCTACCGCCCCCAGCTGGCGAGAAACCGGCACGTGATTTTCGGTGGCTTCTTGATTTAAAAATAAGTAATAAAAAAGAACAAAGAAAACATGTAGAATTTTCAATTAAACGGAACAAAATCTAATTTAATAGGATAATATGTTTTGAGAACCAGACAAAGGTAGAAGCCTCTTATATATACAGTCTTTGGTAGCGTTTTGATCTTGGCTTCTAGTGGGCAGCTGTCGCCCCCTAAAGGACATTTAGGGTCATTACAACAACAAACGGGTATGACGGTCATTAATAATCTGATAAAACAAAATCATAAAATTAACAGGAACAACAGAACCAAAACGAAACCGACAAAATAACAAACAGAGTATATTTATGGAGAAATCTCTATTCTATGAGCTTGTTTTGTAGAGACGATCAAAATCCAAAAGCTGTTCACTCATTTACTTAATAGAACATCTGCCGTGCTCTCTAGTAGGAATGAATGCCTTGAAAGTCATATTCTGGGGAAAAAAAGCTCCGGTGCGCCTGTTTGAGGAACTACAGTTATGTGAAAAAGTTTGGGCACCCCTGATAATTTTCTTTTGTAAATCATTGGTTGTTTGGATCAGCAATTTCAGTTAAATATATCATATAGCAGGTGAACATGGTGATATTTGAGAAGTTTTATTGATTTGAAAACCTTTAGCACTAATTATTGGAACACAAAATTTGTTTTGCACGCTCATTGACCCTTGACCTATACACACAGGTAAATTCCAATAATGAGAAAAGGTATTCAAGGTGGCCATTTGAAAGTTTTTCTCCTCTTGTCTGAAGGCTGGCAGCACAGGAACCTCAAAACAACTCTAAATGATCTGAAAGCAAAGATTGTTCAACGTCAGGGTTTAGGGTAGGGATACAGAATGCTGTCTCAGGGATTTCAGCTGTCTGTGAGGAACATAGAGAGGAAATGGAAGACCACAGGCACAGTTCTAGTTAAGGTCCAAAGTGACAGCATTTCAAGTTTTGCAATGTAATAAACCACAATGTTAATTAATTATGAGTAAAACATACAAACTGATAAAACTGTGGAAGAAAATATTTATTTTCATAGACTTGAATTTTACATTTATTTTCATTGCAGAAATGCTATGTTATGTCTTAAATGAGTAAAGTTATAACATACAGGTGGTCAAGTCTTACCAGAAAATAGATTTGTTAATATTTACTTCAGTATTTATGTTGGGCTCCACTAACATACAGTAAATAATCTACCTTGTCAAAAAAGGTCACACACTCTAATATTTGGTTGGACCACCTTTAGCTTAGATTACACACATTCTCTGTGGTGTTGTTTCCATCAGCTTCTGCAGCATCACCAGATTTATTTCCATCCAGTGTTGCATTAATGTTCCACCAAGATCTTGCATTGATGATGTTAGAGTCTGACCGCTGCACAAAGCCTTCTCCAGCACATCCCAAAGATTCTCCATGGGGTTCAGGTCTGGACTCTGTGGTGGCCAATCCATGTGTGAAAATGATGTCTCATGCTCCCTGAACCACTCTTTCACTATTTGAGCCGATGAATCCTGGCATTGTCACCTTGGAATATGGCCGTACCATCAGGGAAGAACACATCCACTGATGGAATAGTAAGCACGAAGCCAAGCCATGCACTTACTCCAAGTATATTTTATTCTCTTTGATCACACTCCTGTCTGGTTCATAATGGCACAGAAGCATAGGGTTAAATGTTTCTCAGCATGTTTTCATTCATTTGGAAAGTTTATTTATTCAGTTTCAATCAATGTCAGGTAAAATTCCCTCTTTTGGAGACAAATCTGTGAAGCAGTGGCAGACGGTGAAATATTTTTTGGTGGGGCGTATTTTTGCAAGTCAGTTTTCAGATGCGCTCTAACCACATATCACCACTAGGGTACGCCAAAGTACCATTCTCATTCATCCCACTGTTTAAAAAGTCTAAATTAAAGCAACAATACAACGTGTTTTCAGTTACAGTTTAAATCTGGCTTGATTTGTGCCAGGCAGCTCAAAGAGGAGGCAGCAGAAACCCAACAAAGCACCGGTGTTAGCACAGCTAGCTAACCAGGCATCTTCTGTCTGGGAAAAAGGACTGGGGGGAGTTTCCGGTTGAACTGAGACTCCGGTCTTCTGCGCATGCTTCGATCGCAAAGTTCTGCGCCCGAAGGCTCTGCTATGTTTTGTATTGGAGGGGGATCCAGCGTGCATGCGCCAGTTATAGCTTAGCTCTATGGTAAAGATTTATGCGCCCCAAAGGAACAGGAAATACATCACACGACCTTTTGGTCGTGGTAAACGAGTGAGAGAACACTTAAATGCAGATTATACACCGCAGCTATAGTCTGAATGATGTATAGAACGTTTAGTTAAAAAATATGATTCCTATCTTGTTCCTCTTCCTGTGAGACTGGTGGGGCGGTGCCCCAGCGCCCCCTATGTACGGGCTGCCACTGCTGTGATCACGACCAGAAACATCCTAGTCAGGCCCAATCCCAATACTCGCCCTTGCGCCCTTCAATTGTGCGTTCCCGGCCAGGGGTACGAGTGCGGAATTTGACCACGCCCATTTTGCACCGTTGATCCGCACTTCGCCCAAGTCCGCAGCGATGCGGACTTCGGGCAAGGGTATTACCCACAATTCATTGCTGCGTGGGAATTTTGAGAAGAAGGCGGAGCAATGACTCAAGTATCCTTTTCTGAAAACATGTATTTTCAAGTGAAATAAGTTCATTTTAAGACGATTAATGATATTTATTCATGCTCTGAATGTTTTAGACTAAGATATAAATGTGGACAGCAATTAATTTAAATTTAGTCAAATAATTGTTTGTTTGTTTGAAAGCTGTTAATAAAGATTTTTAAAAAAGCAAAAACAGTGACCGGCATCCCAGCATGTGTCGCGGTCGATGACGTAATGCTCACTGTCCCAATTGACCTTTCGCAGAGCCCCGCCCCCCTTAGTTACTGTTGCCGACTCCGACAATAAGTGGATCAAATCCTGCAGCTCCGCAGATTTCCACGATGGAAAGAAGTAGACAGATGCGTGTCAGCGACATTTTTTGAGCAATTCGTCCTCAATATCATCCAGATGGAGGCAAAAGGGTTACAGTATGCAGTGGAGGGATATATTAGTGTCGGCTCCACTGAGTGACGCGTAGCAGGGAACAAGGAGTTGGGAGTTTGGGAGAAGGTCCGGCGTCCGGGGACGCATGGATCCGAGGAGCGGTGGCGGCGATGCGGTGTCCCTGTGAGCTGTCAGCTGTCAGGTGATCGGAGCTGCAGGCAGCTCTAGCGGAGAAAAGCTCCCGGCGCTCTGCATCGCTATCATCTCAGCTGAGTCTGTTTATATAATGTAACTTTTTATGCCCGTGTTTACTTTCATTTTTAGTTCCCGGCCGGAGCTCGGCATTAATTCATCACGTGATCATGACACCACCCGCTGTTGCGCCAAGGCTTAATGTGCGTTTATAAGACACACGGTTGAGGTAATATTACGCTGATTTGCCGGCACGGTGTGTCTTATCTAAAAGGGTCTTGGATAGTCTGGGAGGTGGACCTCCACCCAGCCGCGGGCGGGGGGAGCACTCATACTTGGCTGTTGCTGGTTGAGCTCGATGAGGAGGTTCTGAAGGGAAACGAAGGAGACACGACTACTATCGAGGCTAATGCTTAGTAGTAAATTAGGCTTAGCTTCATCATCTTGTTTGGAGTTGTCGGATAGTAACGGTTGCTATGATATGTGATTGGACGATAGCCGTTCTGGGGGCGGGGCCGGCGAAAGGCTAATTCGGCAATTATTTGCACACTTGTGTACTCAAAGCACTTCCTCTAAGCGCACTTCACAGAAGGGTGTAGGGTGCAGTGCGAGTATTGAAGTGGGGCCTTAGATCCAGTGAAGTCGGTCAGGGTCAGCCTGATTCTTTAAACTTGACCAAACATGGCCCCCGTCTTCTGCAGGGGGCCGAGTGTCCCACCTCCTCCTGCTCCTAGGAACACCCCTGTTCTCTCATGAGTATGTTCTCCCTCATGGGGCGAATTTAATGACATAAGATTGGCTAAGATGTTGAGGACGGTTTTTATTTTATTTTCTCAGACATGTTGACCAGCTGCATGCAGGAATCCTGAGCAGAACAATTTCACACAGGATCAAACTCCAAAAACAGGTGGAAGACTTCTACAACAGTCGCAAGCATCGCAGCGCTGCAAGATACCAATGTTTATTTAAATATGCACACATCACATACGGCAACAAAAGGAGAGTGTTATCACACCTTTTTTTTCTAAAACATTGTCAGGAGGAAAAGGCGCCATGCAGCGCTGATTCAGTGAGCAGAGCGAATATAAACAGCACACGACGATTCGGACTTTGTTCAGTCGCAGGGTGTTAATCACACACGAGCATTTTCAACACCATGATTTAAGTTAAGTGTCCTGAAATAAACCTCAGCAGGTGGTCTTGCAGAGATTTACAGAAACTGCAGAGTCAGAGATGATCCCTTCTTTGAAATGAAGAAAAATTAATGAAAAGTTGCAAAAATAACGAAATAAATGATTCAGTAAAGCAAAGTTATTCATGATTTCTGTTGTCTTTCAAACACTTTGTTCGTGACTCCGACATGCAGCTCTGTGTGAGGCTGTGCATCAGAAGGCAACAGTAATGTGGATTTAAATTAAAATTTCTGTTCATGCTAAACACCAGAAGGCACAAATGGAGATGTGATGATTAGCAAAATAAGAAAAAACAGGAGAATAACTGAACATTTCTGCGATTAGCAGGAGATCCGTTTCACAAGCTGTACAGATTTTCTCTTTAACACCTGCTAATTAACACAAACAGCTGAAAACATAAAAAATGGCACTTAAACGTGGATTTCTTCACTCTGTGATCTGCAGCTTCAGTGTGACGCTGTAGGTAGTTTTACACTCGCTAGGTTTACAAAAAATAACAGTTCTGTGTGAACAGTGACTTAAAGTGAAATCTTTCTTGTTCTAAAGTGAATAAACAACAACAATAATAATTAAAAAACATTTACAATAAACACACTACGTTAAAATAAGACTAATATTATCAAAAAGGCAAATAGTAGGTGTATTGCAACAATCTTTTGCGGCATCTCTATCAAAAACATCTTTTTTTATCAATCTCTTCATCACCATCCAATCATCATCATCATCTGAGACAGCGTGTCCGGGGATGATTGACAGCCCACACACTGAGCCCGTCTCAGAGCAGGCAGGCAGGCACACTCGAACGACCAAGCAACAACCGCAAACGAACATCTTCAGAGACCAAAAGGAGGCCGACCAATGGGAAAGAGGGCCGGTTTGAAAAGGAGCTCTGTGATTGGACGGGCAGGCATCTCGTGGGAACAGGAAGAGCTGGTTCAGATGTGAGGAGGAGGAGGGAGGGGTGTGTGGAGGGAAACCAGGTGTGACACACAACCTGTGTGTGGTCCTGTGTGTGTGTGTGTGTTTAGTTTTTGTCTAGACAGCTGGAGGTCTTTCCCACACCACAGTCACTGCACGCATGCACACACACACACACACACACACACACACACACTAGCTTCCTATCTTTGATCCTCCTCCTGATGTGTTTGCAGTAAACATGAAGTCATTTCACTGAAAATAGACTTTTGATCTGTTTCCATCCAGCTTCCAGGTGAGTTTCCTCCTTCCTCCTCCTCTCTGATTGTGTTTTGTCAGCCAGCACACGCTTTTCCTGATTGTGTTGTGGGTGTGTTTTTATTTTGTCATCGTCCCTTTAGTTTGTTTCTACAGCGACGAGCAGCCGGTCCGCTCCTAACGGTACCCGCTGTGAAGCTCTTCATGCAGGAACCTGATCCAGTTGCTGCTGTGATGGAGGAGAAGGATGAACGTGACCTGATCTAGGATCAGATTAAAGGTCTGAGGCAGTCATTATTCAGCTGCTTTGGATCAAGAGATCTTTTATTTCTGTTTTCTATCATTGAAAAAGAAAAGTAAGTGCTTGCCTTTAAAAGATAATTAGGAGAGAATAAAAAAGAAACGGATAAAAAACCCGTTTTTATAAACTCTATAAAACATAAGTGCTTCTACTCAGACGATTTTGGTTTTAATGCGGTTGTGATGGTTACCGTGATTATTATATGTGATTGTTATGTATCTGTTTGCTAGCAGGATCAGAAGAGCAGATGATGTTTTGGAGCAGATCAGTTTTTGACTTTTAAAAAATGTTGGAAATCATAATTATTGTCTGTCAGACTTCATCTGGTCTGTTGAAAGTGTCTGAAAACAGGATTAAAAGAGGATCAGTGGTTTGGGTTTCTGTGTCTCTGATGAGTTTTATCAATACAAAACTAAATAACTGAATTAACTTCTGCACTTTTAAAGCGATGACACAGGACGAGCTGCTATTAACACTTGTGCCACTTGTCAACACTTCAGTGTGTCTAGTTTGAACAACCCGTCTTGTGCAAAAATAAAAAATCAAGAGTTTTGTAACAAAACTTCAAACATATATCGAATAATAAGCATCTGAAAACAAATTTTGGTTGAAAAATCTGGTAATGATCATGATTATAGTAAGTGAATGTAAATAAGTGTTATTCAATTTCTTTCTTTAAGCAACACATTTAAAGTTTTGAAGCAAAATCTTTTAAAAGTGCAGCTCAAATTTTTCTTGCATTATTGTGTGTGTGTTTAAGTGTGTGTGCATATGTGTATGCGCATGTGTGTGTGTGCATGTGTAAGTGTGTGTGTGTGTATGTGTGTGTGTGTGTGCATGTTTAAGTGTATGTGTGTGCATGTTTAAACGTATATGTGTGTGTGTGCACGTGTAAGTGTGTATGTGTGTGCACACGTGTATGTGTGTGTGTGTGCATGTTTAAATGTATGTGTGTGTGTGTGAGCACATGTGTAGTGTGTATGTTAGTGTGTGTGTGCATATGTGTGTGCATGAATGTGTAAGTGTGTGTTTGTTGTTGTGTTGCTGTGAGGTGAGGTTGGTGCTGGCTGACAAAGGATTGTGGTCTCATTCCTGCTGCATTAAAGTGCTCAGAGATGCCTGCAAAAGAAAGAAACTTCCCAGAGTAAACTGTCTGTCTGTCTGACTGTCTGTCTGACTGTCTGTTGAAAGGCAGCAGAGATGCAAATCTAAGCGAATATCAGACCTGTTGTAAAAACATCCACACAGCTGCAGCAGCACAGTCAGCGTTATCAGACGTTCGGGGCCTGCGGGGTACTGGCTTCCTTCCTGAGTAATGCACTACATTAGAGACAGTCGGGGTCTCTCTCTTCTCACCCAATGAACAAAAACATCTGACATTCAAATAAAATTACGCAGCAATATCAAAAATCTAACAGCTACTTCATCCTACTCTACGCATTTCTATTAGTCTCTCCATCTTGATTGGCTCAGACATGTCCAGTGAGACCAAGTCTGATTAACGTAACTCTGATGTGCTTTTGGTCGAGGTAGTAGCAGCCAGCTTTGGATTGCTAATGATTCGGCCAAAAGGATGAGGAAGAGAGAGCTCTGGGTTTCTGATTGGACCCGCGGGCTGGACGCTGACTTCTGGTTGGCTCGCAGGACTCAGACGTTTGCATAAACCGGAGATTTGTTTTTGTTTTTTTTTAATCAATGGTATCGTAATGGAGTCTGAGTCCGTTGGACCAACGTCAGACTTCTCCCTCCATCTGATAACAGCTGCTGTGCAGTTTTCTCGTCCCAAACTCTGGTGAGTTTCTTTTCTTTCTTCATCTGTTGAACCCAAAACAAAGAGCTCCTTCACCAAAAGACACGTCTCTCTCAAACGTTCCATCTGCGCGTTCTAAAAAAATAGTGCAATTCTTTTCAGCAAATATATAAATAACTAAAGTCGTGCTTTCCACTTTCAGTTTGCATACGTGTGTGTATATACTCCAATATAAATGTGTGTTTCAAACGTTCTCTGGGACTGTTGGCACCCCAACGCGTTACTGATGTTTATCTCCATCTTAGAACCAAACAACAAACAAACAACAACCGCGAGGAATGCATCAAGTTTAGAAGAAAACACAGCTACCTTCTCACGCTCTCGCCAATCACCGGACTTTGTGCAAACCCTCTTTAAACACAGAAAAAACGACAAAAACAAGGTTTCCGTAACATCTCCTGGAGGAGTTGGTCAGTGTAAGGCAGAGCTTTGAGCTTTCGGGACGTTCGGCACTGGGAGCTAGTTTAAGATGAACGCTAACTAAATCTAAGCGGTGCCGACGCGTCCCGGTGATGGAGCCAAAGCTCGGTGAAAGAAGGAGAATCTGGAGGGGAGATCGGTGAAGTAAGACTTTAAGGACTCCGAGCAGCGAAGCAAAAAATAAAATAAACCAATCCTGGAAAAACCAAGAAGATTGACGTTTTTCACAGGCATGGAAATGATGAAATGCTCTACAGAAACAAACAAAACAAGTAAATATTTATAAGGAGAGATGAATATCAGTCACTTTCATCGTTTCCATCCTCCGCCCGTCTTGCGTAGACCGTGGCGGACGTTCTGCAGCAGAAGCAAAGTGGGTTCCCCCAGCTCTTAGCCCATCCGTGCATTTGAAACTGACCTCCTATCAGTTTGTTAACTGATCAGTTCTGTGACCGTTCAGAGATATCATCGTTCCTCACTGATGATTAGTCAAACGGGGAGCTGACGGATTTTCTTGCAGGGATGAGGAAAGTCCGGTCACACCTGCTGGGGCTTCTGGGATTTCTCCTTGGTGTTCCCGTTGTCCACGTGCTGCTGAGGCGGCGGTCTGAGCAGACCATGTATGAGCGAGGACGGGGCCGCCTGAGAGGACGACACAGTTCGATGATTGTGGCTGGAGGTCAGGGACGTCGGGTGGTAGTAGTGCCCGATCACCTCGCTGTAGGTCGGAGGAGCTCCTTCCACCCGAGAGCCCTTCTTCTGCTGCCGGTTCAAGGTCTCCTCCAACACGCTGATGCCTGAGTGGACACTCGGGGGCGGGGCCTGCAGACTAGAAGCAGAGCATTGTGGGTAAGTGAGAACGAGCTCTAAAGTAACCTCTAGAGGGTTTTTTCTTTTTCTATAATCCAAAGGGTTTCGAATGAAGGCAACTGGACTTCGTTGGTTTCTTGAAGACGTTTTGCTAAGCAAAACGTCTTCAAGAAACCTTCACCAGCATATTCTCTTTCCATGCTGCAACATAACCTGTTAGGTGGTTACCTGGCCTGCAGGCAGGAGTTGGACGGGTCCAGGGGATGGGAGTCAAACACTGTTCGGTTGGGCGGAGCTCGGACCGACTCGCGGTTCAGCTCCATCTGCTGCTCGGGGTCTCTGAGCTGCAGGGTGCACGGGCCCTGGTACGGCGGGGGCTCCTCGCCGTCTGAGAGGGAGATGGTGGGGGGCAGATCGATGAGGCTCTGGGGCAGGTAGGGGTACGTCGGCTGGAATCGGCTCGAGGCGTATGCGTGCTGGAAGCGCTGCGATTGGTGCGGAGGCTGGGATTGGTTGTGCTGTTGGTCCCGCTGCAGGTAGGACAAGACTGCTCTGTCCGGTGGGCGGGAGTTGTACACCTGGTGCTGCGTGACACACGACAGGACTTTATTAGACGACTAACCTGAGTTGTGTTAAACTAGAGGAGGGCAGGTCTCACCTCTGTCAGACCGCTGCTCGTCCCGGGGTTCTCAGAGGACCACAGGCCTCCCTCCTGTCACACAAATTCACTCATTTCACTTGTTTGTTAAAGTTTTATATAAATTAAGTCAAAGAAAAACATAAAAGTAAAGAAATAATAAAATAAATGTTAAAAATGTTTTTTTTTTCATGTCGCGACACTCTAACACAGCCCCAACCCACTTCAACGATCTCAAATAAACAAAGTGCAGCTCAAATTTTTCTTGCATTATTGTGTGTGTGTGTGTGTGTGTGCACATGTGTAGGTGTGTGTGTGTAAGTGTGTGTGTGTGTTTAAGTGTGTGTGCATGTTTAAGTGTGTGTGCACATGTGTAAGTGTGCATGCATGTGTGTCTGTATGTGTGCATGTTTAAGTGTGTGTGCACATGTGTAAGTGTGCATGCATGTGTGTCTGTATGTGTGCATGTTTAAGTGTGTGTGCACATGTGTAAGTGTGTGTGTGTGTGCATGTTTATGCTGATTTTTTTAAATAATAAAAATATTAATAAAAATTTTAAAAAGGCAGTGGAAAAGCTGAGGAAGTACGACTAGTTTTAAATGCAGATTTTTTTTTGCATAAAAGCATCAAACATATTAAAAAAATCTGTTTTTTTCCCGGGTCTGTTTCAACATGTCTCCACTAGAGGGCTCCACTGTTTTTAATACTTTCCTCTGAATCTCAACATCATGATGAAATGTCTTCATCAGGAGTCCTGTTCTCATCTCAGCTCTCGTTAACTCTAGTTACCAGCTGCATGCTGACATGAACTAACCAGGTTAGGTTAACTGAACTAAAGATTTGACGTTTGAACACGGAGGAAACAGAGAAATTGAGATGTGTCTCAGACAGATTCTTCCTTTTTTCTGACAGTTTCCTGTCTGCCTGTATGTGTGTCAGTGTGTCTGACTGCTAATCCAAATTAACTAGGCCACGGTCACTCCCCTGAGCTCATCACAAGATCTTTATGTGTGTGTGCAGACATTTATGCCTAGACTAGAGCCACACACACTCAGTGTGATTCAGGAAGCACGAGTGAAGTCATATGTTTGAGAACGCCTCAGGTGTCTGTGTGTATCTGGAAATAGATGTCGCGAGACGCCCTTAACGAAGAAATGAGTCAGTGTGCTAGAGGCAGCCTGCAGCGGTGTTTAATCACTGGGATCGCACACGTCTGTCTTTCATTAGGACCCATCTTCCCTCTGACTAATCCACTCAAACAAACGCCTCATTTCCTCAACCGTTTAGAGGCTGCAATAAAAACATCTCTGGGTAAAGTTTTACAATACCGTTTTCACTTTTGTGTATTTCTTTTATTAAAATGTTAAAATTTCCTGCTTCATTCTCATTTATCAGACGTGTGAGATCAGCTGAAGCATGTCCGATCTGGACGGAGTCGGGGTGAAGTTCAGCGTAAACCTGACTCACGCTGGCCAGCGGCAGGTGTCTCCGACGCGTCTGGGCGTGCCTGGAGAGGAGGGAGCGCGCCGATAGGCGGTAGTGGTTGAGCAGACAGGTGATGACCACCACCATGACCATCATGACCACCACGATCACCAAGATCTGGACGAACTCCAGCTGGGCTGCAAAGACACAAAGACTGGGGTCAGTGTACAGCTCAGGTGTTCCAAACACGTCAGGAGAGAAGATTCGTTTGAAACCACAAGAATCTTTAGAGATTAGAAGCATTTAGACTGAAGATTTAGTGTTGCAACAGTAATAAATCATAGCATCTCAGGGGATTTGCACCTGCACGCTGATCTGATGCACCTGGTTTGGATGAAAGTGTTGCAGTTCAGTCACTTTTTACTTATGACACATGATTCTTCAGGAGGGTTTTCAGAACAGTGTGACATAATAATTAAGAAGAAACCACATTTATTGTGATTAAAGGCAAACGTGGAAGTGGATTAGCATGCTGACTCTTTTACTTCACTCACAATAAAAAAAACTGGATTACGTAAACATTTAGATTCCTGTTTGCAGACGAAGCTCACAGGCAGAAGCTGCACTTGCATGACCAGTTTATAATGAATGCTTTTTCAACGTGAGAAAACTGACATTCTTAGTTATAAACTAATTACATTCACCGCAATAAACCAAAATCGTTAGTTTCTGTACAGACGCAGACTTTAATGTGACCAAATATGGTAATAATAAACAAATACATTCTAAAATGTCACTAGAAAGACAAGATCATGGTATTGTCTGTGCTATGAGGGGGGTTCAGACCTGAATGGGGTCAGAGTGTCACACACACACACACACACACACACACACACACACACACACACACACACACACACACACACACACAGAGCCAGACACGGCCAGACAGAGCTAGCTTTGTTAAGAGACAGTCTGCTCTAACAACCCCCCAACCGCCCCTGCCTGCAACACTCCCCATTATTGACACCACACACACACACACGCACACACACACACACACACACACACACACACACACACACACACACACACACACAATCAGAGCCTTTTTACACACTTTTTCACAGTGAGCAGGCAGAGGTCAGGGCCAAGTCAGACAGGGATATAAAGCAACCTGCAGCCTCACACACACACACACACACACACACACACACACACACACACACACACACACACGCACACACACACGGTTTTCAGACAGCTCTCACAGAGCTGTTTTCCTCTGACCAGCTAACCTGTTACACAACTTTACGTTACAAAGTCAGGTGACGACTCAACTGGTCAGTCAGACTGACGCTCAGGCTGTAAAAAGCTGCTCTCATACCTCACACAGACCCACAACAACAACAAATCAGAGTTTAAACACAACAACAAACAAAAAGTTCCAAAATAAAAGCCCAGTGAGATGAATGAGTGAAACCCTAACCCATTCATTAGAGAACTATTTAGCTGAACTTCACTGGAAAAATTCCTTATATACCTTTTATTCTCCCGTATTGACCCAAATAAATGCACAAAGAAAATAAGTCATCTTATTTTCTCAGTGTCAACGTTAAAAGATCCAGGAGACCTGAAATGAAGCAAATAATCAGTTTTATTTACCCTAACGTCCCCCAGCCAACCAGGACTCGTCCCAGCAAACCTGAATCAGAACCCCGTTCATTCAGGAGGTCGATGTGCCGACAGCACGCCAGTAAAACAAATACAGACTGATTTTATTTGTCATTTTAATGCATAAAACCAAAGTGTTTTTTTGCATCAAAATAAAAACCTGCAAGCATCCTAAAATGTTGAATAATGACATAAATGAATGTTCTCATAAATATAATCAAAGGGATAAAAATCAGGTGTGAGACAGATAACAACCTCACGTGTTTGACTGTTTTAGAGACAAGCTGCAAAAAATAAAGAATCTGCTAATCAGCAACAGAAAAACCTGCAAAACTGAAGGAAATCTACGGCTTAGGAGTAAAATATTTTTATTATATTGTAAGGGAATGAATTTTCACCAAACTAGAGAAATTTCAGCACTTTTTCCCTGGATAAATAATTTCCAGCGGATTTTCTGTCATCTGAGAATAAAATGAAGTGTTTCTGAAGAATCTGCAGAGCTGCATGAAGGTAGGATGAAAATATGAACGCTTTCTGCTCAAATCAGCAACAAAATCAGAGCTGAGAGTTTGAAACCGGGATGGAGTCACAGCTGATATGAAACTCACCACAGAGTTGTGTCTGAACACAGTTTTCATGGCTGTGAGTCCCTGATGAGGGCTGCATAGTCGTTCCTCTTAAGTTTCTCTGATCAGAAGCTGAAGAGCTCTTCTTAAGGCAGAAGTGGTGAAACAAAAGTAAAGCAGAAGAACCAAAATAAAAAAAAAGAAAGTAAAAGAAAACTGCTGCAGAGCGGCCGGCTACATGTCTCTGTGATGCTCCGACGCCGTGTGTGTGTCCTCGCCAGCCCACAGTCCAACTTAGAGCCTCCACTGAGCTTTGTCTGCAACTTTTTCTCACACACATTCCCACACGGCCCAGACATGCATTGAGGAAACAGCTGACCAGACCCTTCCTGCCTCCTCCAGCTCTCAATGGATGTGAACAAAAGGGGTCAATGTGAGGGGGGAGGGGGGGAGGCGGGGGGAGCATCTGGGAAAGACAGATGGGTCAGAGGGATGGACAGAATAATGATGAGGGGGGACTCATTAGGACAAACAAACACAGAGGCATTCACAGCTCTTAGAAGTGGAACACAAATGGTTAAAATGTGATTTATGACACGTG
The DNA here is from genome assembly GCA_006937985.1 of Aphyosemion australe. Lineage (NCBI taxonomy): Eukaryota > Metazoa > Chordata > Actinopteri > Cyprinodontiformes > Nothobranchiidae > Aphyosemion > Aphyosemion australe. The sequence continues at coordinate 45,810 of SSNS01000057.1, read as the reverse complement.
ATGTAAAAACAGGCTTTAAATTCCTCTGAACAACCTTAGTGGTGAAAAGTGAAGCGGCTGGTCGGCGTTTCGCTCCGTCACAATCAACGAAATACTCCTTTAATGAGAATTATTTATAATATTGGGATCATTTCTGCATAATGTTTACACAAGTGTCGGTGGGAAGAAAGTTAGTTTCTCTATAAATGTATCATTATTGTATGGAAGCATAGAGCTGCCACCACACAAAATAAAATTAGAGCAATATCACGTTATAATGTGATATCTTTATTGTGCCATGTTATTTTTTGTTTTTCTTACAATATAACTACACTGTAAAAATTTGACAAATATTATAAATATGTTAAATTAAATATGAATATATAAAATATTATATATATAATATTATATGTATAATATATAGTAAGAACATGAAAATTATATTGCTGGTGCGTTTCATCCTTTGGACCCATTTTGTACAGAAGGAAAAATAATTACTTAAAGGTGTAATTTGTAAGAATTCTACTGTGAAATAATCACAAAATTACTATTTCAGGGGTTCCCAGATTGGGGGTCGATTTTGTCTTTACTGAGGTTGTGAGGTTAGCAAGATTTTATTTGTAAAAATTTAATTTATAAAATTCCAATAACACCCTACAGTATAATCAGAACTCCATATAAAAGTTACAACTCTGTATGTCTGTAGAAAGTTTGTAAATGAGCACATTGAATGTGTTTATGTGTGTAGGAGTTGGGGTTGGGGGTCTTGGCTTGTCTTGGACATCCCTAACCCAATGTCTCAATCATGTTGGAAGGAATGTTCCACTGAAACAGATTTCATTATCAGTTGGCTGGGGGGTTGTCAGTTTTTCTCCTTTCAAAAAACAAAACCGAAATCGTGACGTAGTTACGGTTTACACTCTGTGAGTTTGTGATGTTTCCGAGCTAACGCTGCAGCGCAGACATTTGTAATTTGACACCGGCAGGCAAAAAGCTCCAGAGTTGTTTAAAGAACAAAAGCCAGTAAACAGAAGTGACCCAGAAGTTATTTCTCATAGAGAAGCCACTGCATCTTTTTGTTATATCGGGTGAAGCAGACTAGAGGCTAATGTTGAGCTAGCAATGCTAACGGTGGATTAGCAACAAATAGGCGGCTCTAAAAACTCTCAAGCTACTTTTTCAATCACCAACAACTGGATGTTACAGTGAAGTGTGTGTGTGTGAAGTAAATAATGAGTCAATCGTGGCGTTTTACTTCCTTGGATGAGTCGTTCAGAATGATAACAGCAAGCTAACAGCAAGACGGCTAACAACCACACTTCCTGTAATGTTGAAGACAAACTACCGTTATAAGTGTAGTAAGTGCTCCCTCCCGTAAAACGACCAAGAGTGCTAACACCAGATATGACAATGTATTTATCTACTTATCAACTTGCTGTGTATGACTCGTCTTTGCTCATCATTTAGTATTTTCTGATGCTGATCCGTAACTGGCAACAGCCACGAAACTCACAGAATGGGAGTGAGAGTCATATTTTTGCTTAAAAATGGGCTGCGGTACCGCGTTTGACCACAGGATGTCAGTCTTACCTATTGCTCCTTTAATTGAACATGTCATAATTTTGAAAACACCTGTTATTAGAAATATTAGACCCTTTCTCTCTTCTTCCATTGATAACGTTTAAGCTGCATTTGCAGTTTTTTTTATAAAAAGACTGAATTCCTCAAGCAAAAATACTTTTTCCCCCTTTTCTCACTTTTCTATTTTCTCTCCTTTAACTTAATCTTATTTCTCCCCTTCTCTACCTCTCGATCACAGAAGCAAATTTATTTTTAGAACATACGTGACTTACTGCTGCAGTGATGAAAAAACATCCTAAGGGCTAAAGCACAACAATATATCATCTCTTGGTATTCAGGAAGCACACAGCTGAGGAACTGGCTGGTTTCTCAGCGACATGTTTGTTTGTGTGAAGAGACAAACGAGCAAATGTTGGACAAAAACAGACTTTTACTTTTTTGCATCACCGTTTTCTGCTCAGTAAAAGAAAATTTCATTATTGTCTTTTCTACAAAATACAAAATGAATCACTCTGCATATGGAGACATAATAAGACAAAAGAAGAAAAAACACATAAAAAAATCCTCTTAGTAACTAAACACTGAGAAAGCAGCGGAACTGTAGATTAATCATATTCCAGGGGAAGAGGGAACCGTTTCCGCCAGGACCCTTTTGAACGTCACACGCTCTAAGGGCCGGAATATACTTGCTGTTTAACCTCGCGTTGGCGCAGGCAGCAGGCTGCGTCTTTGTTCATATACTTGCTGCTATACAGCGCTGCACTGCATGTAGTACCGGAGTGTTCCACTGGGGGCAAACAAGAGTACTCAGACCGGATAGAGAGCCGGTACAACCAAAACAAACATGGCGTCAATAAAAGGGCTCAAAACTGGTTAACTTTGAAATTACAGCAGAAAAAAGGACAGCAGTGGTATCGTAGATGGTGTGAAAGACCTCTAAACCAGAGATGGAGTCACCATGGTGAGTGTGCCTCGCTTTTTTGTCAACTCCACCTACCGGTTGCTCGTATATTACAGCATTCGGGCGCGTCATGTCGCACAAACGACGCTTCAAATCAACGCAAGCTACGCGTGGCAGCCATTTTAAACACGCATACGCGTCGCTAAACAACAAGTATATCACGGCCCTAAGCCTGATCAGCAGGAAGTGCTTGGCTGTTTCTCAATACTCAAGGACGCTAGTACGTTCTTGTGTACTTGACAAGTGTGTTCTTGGCTAGGACACCAGAAAGTCCGTTCTGCCGAGTACAGGAGGACGGCATTTGGAACAAGCGTACTCCTTTGCCTCCCGGCAACAAGCGCTTGTTGCTACGGTAAAAAAACCCGACCTGACATAAAAATAAAAGTCTAGTCTGTTCCTTAAATGACAAAAAACAATGAAAACGTATTATTTGTATTATATTTGGTCCACTTTTCATCAAAACTGATAAAATACCAGCATTTCCCGCTGTTAAATGAAGAAAAAAGTTTCTTTTTCATCAAAACACAGCAATGATGCTTTTATTTTGATAGTGGGGTAGCTAATTAGCATTTTGAGGGATCGTGAAGAGTCTGAAATAAGAAAAATAACAAATACACAGCAAATGTTACAAGTTATACCCAATTATTTACAATAACAGACAACTTTATATTGATTTATTTGTATTTCTGATATAAAACACAACAGTTATGAGCTTTCTCCTCTGCCTTTCGGAGTATAACGGTTAGCGGCGCAATGCATTATGGGAAACTTTGCTGTCCCAAGTCTGCAGAAGGACGCATCAGTGCATCCTCGATACAATGGGCGGAGCAAGAACATATCCGGGGACTTTGAGCGAACTTGCCATTATATGTACTTAGGATTGGAACAGTACTTGGACCATCGTTGATGACGTTTCACAAGGACGGGAGTACACAAGTACAGACAAGTACACATATTGAGAAACGGCCCTTGTTATCAGAGGCTGCTCCCTTCCAAGTGCTCATTTTAAGGTCACAGCAAAGCAACAAGGCTGCTCAAATTCAAATGATACTCAAATACATCCTTGTTTTCCCTGAAACTTCAGGGACTGAGATGGCGTATCCTTACTGGGAAAGGCTATCCCAGGAGGACTCCCAGGAGGTTTTTTTGTTCTTGTAATGGTGGCGGACGAAGCAGGAGAGGATTACAGTTTTAAATGTTGGTATATTAATATCTGGTGATACAAATTTAAACCTTAAAGCAGTTGTGTAGTTGAGCTTTTTTTCATTTGCATTTTTGTTTTTTAAATAATAAGAAAAATCCTCGTAAACAAACTTGTATGGAAGGTCCCGTATGTCTTCATGTATTACAACTAAGTTTAGCTTTAACGTCTTTTTAACGCCATCACTGTTGCTAGGCAAACATGAAGGCTTAATTCACAGCCGCTCTCTTACAGCCTTAGTAGTCGAGGAAGGACCCAACCTAAGTGGACTGGGTAGGACGGGTCCTCAAAAGGACGCTACTCCTGAATTTGGACGCAGCCCTAGTGTGTGTTCATCATGTGCTTGTTACACCTAGCTTTGTTCTGCTAACATTTCATGACTAAAGTGGTGTTTTAAACAGGATTTCTGCTGATTTCTAAACAAAAGGATGTATCACCTTGAGCTTATTAAAGGCTCAGTGTTTGGAAAAATTAGACTCTTTAGCACCACGCTGTTCAGAGTAGGTATTGCAGCTATGGTAGCCCATCAAAAAGGCAATATATCATCAACGACTCCCAGCCTTCAAACCTGCGATCAGGTTCAAGACCATAGACATGAATACGCCATATTGGATGGGTCTCATTCTCCAAAGTCAACGCAGAGTGAGCAACTATGAACGTCCTTTTGCAGCCTATGGTTGCAACAACCGGCGTACTATTGAAAACAGATCATGTGGGATTACTATTGACCTTTCTAGCCTACCTGATGGGATTTTATATTTTCATTTATTTTGTTTAATTATATTCATATTTTAATTATCATGCCATACCACGTGTCTGATTTTGTGAAAAAGCTTGTTAAAATGTGTTTTTTAGTGGGGAAAGCACCTTCCTCAGTAGAAATGAATGCATGGGGGGCGAATGGAGACCCATCCAAAATGGCGACCGGCCACTACAGCAGCTCCTATAGGCAGCGCCAGTTCACGGGGTGTCTACGTATATATGTCTGTGCTCAAAACAGTGGGTGTTTCTCAATCTCAAGGAACCTCGCCTTGATGCCTTGGTCCCGCCCCGGTTGCCTAGGAGATACGTCATCAGGAACCGCCAAGGCGTGTTCCAATCGGTTCCAATGTTCATGTGCTTCCAAGGCATCTGTCCTCCGTTTGTTAGCCGTTTAGTTAATTTAGCAAGGATACATGAGAGGTGCCTTTGTGCCTTCTCTTGGTCAACAATGTCCCAGAATGCAGCGCAGTATTTTCAAACAGATGTGATCAGGAGCCAGCAGCAGCTACTTCAGGGTCAAATGTCCAGTTTAAATGTAAGTCAACTAATTGTAGCTATTGGGCTGATATGTAAATTGTTTATTTAAATCCAAAGCAGTTATCTATGGTTGGTTAGTTGCTTAGTAGTTGCAGCTTTGGTGGCTAGCAGGTACTAACTCACTTACACATTTGATTTACCCAAAATATACACAGTTTAAAAAGTAAAAGGCTCGATATACATCTATATTGTAACTTAAAATTACTATGATGGGCGGGACGTCAACAGAGCACGTAAGCAGGGGGCGGGCTCTGGCCAGCCGTGGTCACGTGGGGCAAGTCTGTTTCATTTAACTGTTTTCTTTGACCAAGGAAGGACAGCGTCCTCGTAAGCAAGGCGTCTGGCCTGGCAAGGCAAGGCGAGGTTCCTTGAGATTGAGAAACACCCAGTGGCGGTGTCCAAATTCAGGGGTTGCATGCTTCTGAGTACCTGTCCTCATTGGTCTCAGGAGAACGTGTTCTTCCGTGACCGCTTAGACCAGATGTTAACAGCTGTGAATGTGGACATTCTAGCCTTAATTAAAAGTCCCGCCCCTACTCCTGTTACCTAGCAACTGCTTAAAGAAAATCTATAAAATATGGATCCACGATGCTGGATTATTCATTTAATCATTCATGTTAATTGAATAATTTATTTTATGATTTACCAATTTTATGAACTGTAATGACGAACAAGAATACAAAAACACATTACAGGCCTAATGAGAATGGGAAACGCCTAAAAACACAACCACTTCAGGCTTTTACTTTTTGTACAGTCAGATTTGAATAAACTAGTCGTCCTGCTGCTCTACTGCTGTGTGTCCCGTTTCTACAGAAATCAATCCCGCAGTGCATCATGGGATTTATGGAGGTGAGGAGACCACGGAGACTACACCGCACCCGTTCTCAAAATCGAGGAAAAGAAGAACGCATTTCAAGACCGCATTCTGAGAATTCTTGGAATTTGGACGGTCTTCGACGCGACGCTGTGATGTCACTGGTCTTAAAATCCGAACTCATGAGCACGCAACCCCTGAATTTGGACACAGCCAGTGTATCTGTTCTCTTCTTCATGGTTTAGCTGAAAGCATAATTCCAAGGCATACTGCTGCCCCCTGCTGCTTCTTTCAGGTTACATCATGTCAAAGCGTAAACACGAAACTCAGAGCGTAACATGTCCCTAAACATGCATGACTATGGAGGGTCGACCACGGTTCATGTATAAAAAATGTAAAATTTCAGCCTAATAGGAATAGAGCAGACGTTGAACAAGTTTGTGAACGTGGAACAGAATTTGATAGTAAACAAATAAAAATATGACACACTGGGCCTTTAAGGAAATCCAAAATCAAAGAAAACTTTTACACATTTATAAAATAAGAAATAAAACAAAAGTAACAGTTTGTCTGCATCACAGACTGACTGCTAGCTTTTAGCGATAACAGCTCAAAATCTGTGGCCCAGATTTATGTGGAGTTATTGATAACCTGAGTCAGGTTAAAAGAAAAACCAAGAGATAAATCACACTTTGATGCATTGTGTTGTTTTTTCTGATAAAAACTGATTCTCATGGCTGCTTTAGCTGCCTAAAAGTTCAGCGTTACAAAAGAGGAGCAAGGATTCAGAGGAAAACCCAACCCTGCATTTAGGGTTTCCTGCTTTTAAACTCGTCCCGCGTGACACTAAATCAAAGGAGCAGATCGCTGTCCTCAGCTGACCTGACTCCTTAGTGCTCGAGTTATTTTGAGTTGATCTGGGAAGCTCAGGAGGAAAACAAGCAGAAAAAAGTTAGTTGAAGATTTTCACTTTAGGTCTGCTGATCCCTTCCCTCCCTCTGCAGTGTTGTCTAGACAGGAGGAGGCTGTAAGCCTGCCAGGCAGGCAGACACTGCATGGTTAATCTAAAGCAATTAGCTCATTTGTCATCCGCTGCCTGCCCTCCGTCTATCTGCCTTCATCTCCTCCTCCTCCTCCTCCTCCTGCAGTCAGCAAAAGGTCGCAGGCGGTCGCTGCCGAGTCAGATGGCTCAGAGAGCCGGCAGAAAGAAGAGGAGAGAAAACGGCGTGAGGAGAAATAAAAAGGAAAGATGAAGAACAGGAAGGAAGGAACAAATATAGAGGAGGATGTAAAGAATCCAACAGAAATAAAAAACGAGTGTTAAAGGAGATTAAATAAGCGAGAAAATAAAAAGACAAGAAGCCAAAATAAATGAAAAAGATAAAAATGGAAAGAATAAAAAGGAGAAAATTCCAAGAAAAGGGAGGGAAAACTTCCTGCCCCGGTTCCTTGGATGACTCGACAGTCTGGGAAGTCAGAAATAGCTCAGACAGCTGTGTGTGTGTGTGTGTGTGTGTGTGTGAGAGAGAGAGAGAGAGAGAGACTTAAGTCATAGGTTCACACCATTCGCTGACCAATTTCCATGAGAAAAGCTGCAGGGGGTTTGGGGGGGGGTTAAGAAACACACACACACACACACACACACACACACACACACACACACCATTGACTTTGGAAGCGGTGGTCATAGCGTAGCAACAAGTGTGGGAACTTTGGTCAATAAAACTCCCACTGCTGGTTTCAATAGTGGGAAAACCTAAGAGGTGTGTGTGTGTGTGTGTGTGTGTGTGTGTGTGTGTGTGTGTGTGTGTGTGTGTGTGTGTGTGTGTGTGTGTGTGTGTGTGAGAGGGAGAGTTTAAGGTTCACTTTTCTCCTCTCTCATCTTTCTACTCATCTCTCGTCTCATTTTACGTCATTCTAAAAATGGAAACACCTCTATAAGCACCTCGTGTGATTCAGCAGTCAGGTTTTAAATCACACACACACACACACACACACACACGCACGCACGCACACACACACGCACACACACACACACACACACACACACACCGGTATGTGATCTGATTTTGCCATTTTAAAAAATAGACTCTTCGTCCAGATATGATCATGAACAGACATAATTTGACCTTTGACCTCTGCGTGCCATCCCTAATGCCTTTGATAAAATGGTTTTTGGTTTCAGATGCATGTTTATGGAAGGGAAACTCGTCTGATTTCCAGTTATCAGCATTTCTAAAGCTGAACCAAGCGTTACTGTTTGATCTAAAGAACAAGTCTTATTTCCTTCTGATGAAGGTTATGTCCACAGGTTTCTGCAGCGTAGCTTAAATGTTCCCCACAGGTGTTTATGAAGGCCGTTGAAGAAATCTAGACTAAAACCTTTAATCATGATGGTGTTGTGACTGGCAGAGCAGCACATGAGAGGATCTGAGTGGCAGCCTGGATGCAGCAGAGGAGAGGACATAATCTAAATTTAGCGGCTAATCCAGGGAACTCCCATGTTAAACTGTGAGTCCCATCTGGAGCGCGAGCTGAGCTAACTCTGGACGAGAGCGGGTCACCGCCTCGGAGTGAACTAAATATCCAGACGGTCCGCGTTGACTCCTCGGAGTCCGGTGACCTCTGACCTTTTCACCTTTTGCCTCCTAAACCATTCAGATGTGAAGCTGGTCACACTTTAGCTGCTTCGTCACGCAGACCGTTTAGAGGAACATGGCTGCTTTTCTCACCGTGTTTTTAAACTGGATTTATTCAGATATGAGCAGCGTTAATAATTTAGTTTGCTGTAAATACAACAGTCAATAATTCTGTCAGCATGGAGTTTTGGTTCCTGCAGGATGTAAACAGAAAAGTGCATCAAAACCTTCAGACTGGGACGTGAAATCCCCGCTCACAGCTGGAGCTCTGGAAGAGGATGGAAAACACGCTCAGCTGGTTCTATATGAAAGGAGTGATCAGCGTTACTCTGCTGTCAGAGGAGAAACTTTCGTATAAACAGACCTCAGATCAGAGCATCGTGACGGAGATCAGACGTTCCTAACCCCCAGACAGCAGAACACACACGTCGGAGTGTTTCTGATGATTAGCAGCGATTTTACCCGTCCAGATATATGTTCATGCAGAGTCCCACACACCTGGACCTCCAGCTGTGAGAGACGATAATCTCCCGCTTTCAGGTACAGCTGCAAACGGAGACTCCGGAATGTGTCCGGAACAAGTTATCTCTGGAATACCTCCAGTGTTTACATATGGAAAAAGCCTCAGGAGAGCTGAAAGCATTTACATTTAGACACACACACACGCACACACACACACACACACACACACACACACACACACACACACACACACACACACACACACACACACACACACACACACACACACACACACACACACAGTAGTTGACCTGCAGAGCATTCAGTCTGAATCATATGAAAATCAAACCTCATTATCAGCTGCGTGTCTGGCTCTGAGTGTGTGTGTGTGTGTGTGTGTGTGTGGTTGCTCATTTTAATTCCAGTCTGAACAGGCGAGACTACCCCTGTCACACACACACACACACACCTATAATATCTATATACAGTTATGCGCTCGACTCTCTAAATTCTCCTAATGTTCAGTTTTCCTTCCAAGCTTCCAGACGATGATGTCATCTTTTTAAATGAGTCTTAATCAATAAATTTACAGACTTTCTGAAGGTCTTTGAGCTTTTAAAACCTTTTTATTTTCTGTAGTTGGACCTGAACATGTCCGAGGAATCATGTAGACATAAAACAGGCTCAGAAACTCACTGAATCCACCAGTTTTATGTCACACACATCACAGTTGAGCTAAAATCCATTTTAAATGAGATGTTTGAGCAGTTTTATCCCCATTTCTTCAGCTGAATCTATATACTGTTATAAAACAACAGGAATATTAACTAAAGAGAGCTTCGGTTTTGGGTCCTCGACTTTGGAACCAATTGCCACTAGAAATAAGAAAGTCCACATCGTTGCCCACTTTTAAAGCCAAGCTTAAGGTTCACCTTAGATCTGTTTCATAGTTTTTTACTTGTCTTTTAATTTTTTGATCATTGTTTTTTATTGTTTTTTAACTATTTTATCTTTGCATGTTTTATTTTTAGAATGTTCTATTTTTGTATTTTATTGCATAGTTGTTTTATTGTGTCCTAGTTGTTTTTAAATTATGTTCAGCACCTTGGGCCCCCTTGATTGGGGGTGGGAAGGGGCTTTACAAATAAAATTGAATTGAATTTAATTGAAATTGAATTGAAAAGAGCTAAAAATGTGTCATGTCTTAGACGACCGTGCATCTCTCAGATCCCGGCTCAGGATTTACTTCTTGATTCGCTTAAAGACGCCATATTCACTGTTAGCATGATGCAAATATTTTTTAGGGTCTGATTCAATTTTTTCCTTTCTTAGGGTTTGAGATAGCAACCACAGCTAATCTTCAGTAATCTCAGCAGTAGCTAAAACCAAGTGACTTTCATGGATATGAAGCTAAAATCCCCCATGGCAGTAGCTGAGAGTGACCCTCATACACTCGAGCACTAACCCGTGAGAGAACTGTCCACCTGTGTGGTGTTAAAGCCACACTATTTAACTTTTCATGTGTTTAAACCATGATCTTGAGCCAGTTTGTGCTAAAATGACCCTTCACAGGGTTAATGAAATGTCACTCAGACCCCCACCGCCCTCTGTGGCCAGAATACCACACTTGCAACTTCAGAGTGGCGGTCCGGTCTCTGTTGGACTTAGTAAAGTGGAGCTGACATGCCTGGTGCTGCAGTCTGCTTCCAGCATGTTTCCTGCATGTTTTAGATCATGAACACAGCTGATTTGTTTGATTTAGTGATGAACCGCTCCTGTAGACACTAATGAAGGCTGAGGAGACGTTTCAGCTGTTAGATTAAGGTGTTAAAAAGACCAACGCACAGCCAGGAGAGAAGTTTCACTTTTGGTTTCTCTAACGGACACTAGGGGGTGCTAAAAACAAGCCAAAACTGCATAGAATCCCCTCGTAGATTGCAGGTTTGAATCCCAGTTTTGACCTTCCTGCGTGGAGTTAGCGTGTCCTCTACATGCATGTGTGGGATTTCTTCAGGTAGGGGCTCTGGTTTCCTCCCACAGACTAAAAACAAGCACGCTAGAGAGAACGTACGCCACTAAAGGATTAAACATAATTCAGTAGAAGACGGTGTAAAAACCTGAACACATCAGGAAACTGTTCATTTATGATGAAAAAGCAGGAGAGGAGCGTCTCTCCACTAAATGAGCACTGAGGAGGTGTGAATTTAGTCTGAAGTCATCAAGGACAAACGTGTTATTGTCAGGCTGCAGGTGTGTGTGTGTGTGTGTGTGTGTGTGTGTGTGTGTGTGTGTGTGTGTGTGTGTGTGTGTGTGTGTGTGTGGCGTATGAGACAGACATGTTCTCCCTCTCTAAACAGTGTTTAGCTGCCAAACTAAAACCAGCTCAGCCGGTTTTTAACCCCCCCCCCCCCTTCCTCACACACACACACACACACACACACACACACACACACACACCTGGCTAGACACAACAGCGTCTGTCGCTGCGCTCCTGCTTGTGTTTCAGGGGGAAATAAATGAATCAATTCCACATGAGCAGCACAGTGATAATGAATGAAAGCTGTCGGTGGACGCTGGGTTTTGTAAATGTGTGAAAGTGGTGCTAATGACTTTCTCCGTGTTTATTAAGAGGATGAATTCAACCGTTTTCACTTATTAAACCTGCCTGAAAGCTCTAATTAAACTTTACTTTATACTAATTCTAAATAAAACGGCTGCAGGGTTTGAGCGGAGGCTGGATGTCATGAATCCAGCCAGAATGATCGTAAATAAAATCACCTGAACAGAACTTTAGGGCTCGTTTTAGACGTCCAGGAAGCTGTGATTATCGAGTCCCTGCAGGGCGGAGCTGGCTGCTCCATCATGGCTTAAATCGTGGTTATTTTTGGTTAATACTGAAATCACTATCATGTAACACAGTTACTCAGTGAGTTTGGAAACACTTTTCATTTCTTATCTTCAGGTGAAAACACACCTGCTGGGAATGCTGCAGAGGAGCTTTCCAAAATAAGAGCCTCCAGGAATTCCCTGAACACACAGAAAATGGAACTCAGAACTAGACTCAGCATTGTGATCTGTTGTCACTTTACCAAAGTTTTCCATCATTATAGAAAAAACATTTGGAGAAAAAAATACTATAAGATATAATTAAATACTTTGATCAGAAACAAGTGTTTTAAAGCGCAAAATATCCAGAGGTCACACTTTAAGGAGTATATGATTATTATTATTATTTTTATTATTATTATTATTATTATTATTATTATTATTATTATTATTATTATTATTATTATTATTATTATTTTCTATTATTTTTTATTATTTATTATAATTTTTTCTATTATCATTATTATTATTATATTTATTTTGTATTATTATTATTTTTATTATTAATATTATTATTATTAACATTTTCTATTATTATTTTTTTCTATTATTATTATTATTATTATTATTATTATTATTATTATTAATAATAATAATTTATATTATTATTATTATTATTTTATTAATAATAATAATAATTTATATTATTATTATTATTATTATTAATAATAATAATAATAATAATAATAATAATAATAATAATTTATATTATTATTATTATTATTTTATTAATAATAATAATAATAATTTATATTATTATTATTATTATTTTATTATTATTAATAATAATAATAATAATAATAATAATAATTTATATTATTATTATTATTATTATTAATAATAATAATAATAATAATTTCTATTATTATTATTATTATTGTATTAATAATAATAATAATAATAATAATAATAATTTCTATTATTATTATAATTATTATTATTATTTCACTCTGCTTTGTGACTGCATTAAAAAGCTATAAATATTCCATTGTTCATATCAAAATAATAAATAACAGCTGGGACCAGAATTCTCGAGGATTTCAACTTAATTCTGTAAAATATTTTTAGATTGTGACACAACTTTTGTATGTTCGTCTGCTTCATTTGTATCATTTTCTTCTGTGGGTGATATTTAGATTCCTAGAAGCTTTAAGTGTCCAAATCTAAACGTTCAGACATAGTGATGATGTCATTATGTGCAATAACACCTAGTTCTCCACACAGGTGAATAATTAACGAGAATAATTCATGAAAATCACGTCAAACACCATCCTGTTAACTCCACCTCTTCAGCCCTCAGATGCTGTTATGCAGGAAGCCTCACCTGCTTCAGAGCAGCTTACAGCTGAAACACTCAAAAACACCTGTCTCTCTCTCTCTCTCTCTCTCTCTGTCTCTCTCTCTGTCCCTCTCTCTCTCTCTCTCTGTCTCTCTCTCTCTCTCTCTCCCTCCCTCTCCCCCCCCTCTCTCTC
>SSNS01000057.1:4198-32390 GCA_006937985.1 Aphyosemion australe | reverse complement strand
GTGTGTGTGTGTGTGTGTGTGTGTGTGTGTGTGTGTGTGTGTGTGTGTGTGTGTGTGTGTGTGTGTGTGTGATCCTTGGGGGAGGATGGGGTTGTTGTCACTGAGGTGAAGGTTGGTTCATAACAAGCCTGGCTTGTGCTTTGTGTCCTGTGTGTCTGAATACGTGAATATGTAACGACTGTTAGTTGTAATATAAACAAAGAGGCGGAGTCACAGCATCATTTGTGTGTGTGTGTGTGAGTGTGTGTGTGTGTGTGTGTGTGTGTGTGTGTGTGTGTGTGTGTGTGTGTGTGTGTGTGTGTGTGTGTGTGTGTGTGTGTGTGTGTGGCGTATGAGACAGACATGTTCTCCCTCTCTAAACAGTGTTTAGCTGCCAAACTAAAACCAGCTCAGCCGGTTTTTAACCCCCCCCCCCCCCCCCCCCTCTCGGCTCCGTGTGCGTAAGGCAGAGATAACCTCCAGTTCAGACAAAACAAATGAGCGCAGAACCCAAACACGGCTGTCAGAACGCCTCTGGAATGACACGCTGTGGGGAAGAGAGGAGAAACATCTAACCGTCTGTTAGTTTGGTTTGGAGCGGTTTACCAGTGAGCCTTCATCACATGACATCAGGCAAACACCGCCTGGGATTCGTCTGATATTTTAGGGAGTAAACTTTACTTCCTTGTGCCTTTTGATCACATAAGTGAGGAAAATGTTCGCTGTAAAAGTCATGGAGGCCAAATATTAAAATAAGAAAATAGTTCCTCAGCTTCTAAACATGAATCTGTCAGCGCTGAGAGAAGTGAGGAAGTCTCTGGGTTCTGTAAACTCAGTTGGTGCAACGTTTACAGGACTTAACGTCTTCCTGCACTAACAAACATCTGCTCCACAGGCCAAAAGTGAAATGGAACACCTGCGTGTCAGGCTTGTTTAGTCTAAGATGCTTTTCTTTGAATGTACTCGGATCGCTGACCTTTATAACAAAGAAGTGAGTGAAAACGGTTTCATGCAAGTGCAACGATTCAGATTTACCTTTACATGACTCATCATTTTGGTCCTTTGACAAAATCCCACGTGACTTCACCTTTAACCATCATCCTGATTGAGATTTGTTTGAATTATTGAATTATTATTTTATTTATAAAACTGATTTCTAAAAAAGTATAAAAGTCTAATTTTATCTTATTTTTAGTCTAAAAAGAAACAAAATTATTTTCTAGAAAAACAGCGTTACTTAAAATAAGGTACATTTTCGTAAATCTGATTCAAATTTTCTTGTTTTGAGTACAAAAATAAATCTGCCAATGAGGTAAACAAAAGTTGCTTGGCTAAAACTCTTAAAACTAACTAATAAACCTAAAATTAGATTATTTGGTTTTACTTTCTTACAAATCATTTTTTGCAGTGGAGAATGAAATAAAAGTTGGAAGAGAAATATTTCTACCACTTCCTGTTAGAAACCAGTATAAATGACTAATATCTAAATGAGCTGCTGGTGTTTCCAGACTCACTTCTGATTGGAGGATGTGACTCGTTTGCTTTGATGACACCTGGTCTGTGATTGTTGCAATGAGAGTAATAAAAGCTGGAAAATGATTATGAATTATTTTAATAAGCACTCGTCACATTTAAGAAACATGTAGGAAGTTGTGCAATTACTGCTCCCACCACTAGGGGGTGAGTTATAATAACATAATTATGGGTCACATTTTCCTGCACGAAAAAACAACCGGAGGGGTCGCATTTGTTCCTGCTGCATCGTCTAGACACACTGTGTGTGTGTGTGTGTGTGTGTGTGTGTGTGTGTGTGTGTGTGTGTGTGTGTGTGTGTGTGTGTGTGTGTGTGTGTGTGTGTGTGTGTGATCCTTGGGGGAGGATGGGGTTGTTGTCACTGAGGTGAAGGTTGGTTCATAACAAGCCTGGCTTGTGCTTTGTGTCCTGTGTGTCTGAATACGTGAATATGTAACGACTGTTAGTTGTAATATAAACAAAGAGGCGGAGTCACAGCATCATTTGTGTGTGTGTGTGTGAGTGTGTGTGTGTGTGTGTGTGTGTGTGTGTGTGTGGGGATGCAAAGATGTAGTCCCAGCTGTTTCCTGTGAGCCAGAGGGCAAAGGGAGTCAGGCCAAGTCCTTTGTGTGGGTAGATGTGTGTGTGTGTGTGTGTGTGTGTGTGTGTGTGTGTGTGTGTGTGTGTGTGTGTGTGTGTGTGTGTGTGTGTGTGTGTGTGTGCGCAGGGGTCAAGCCCATGGTCATGAGCGTCTGTGACGTGACTGTGGGGGTAGCCACAGTGTGTGTGTTTCTATTGTCTAGACCAGGTTCCACAGTCACAACCAGCTGATTGGCTCAGAATCTTGGCTCGGCTCTGTGAGAAACCTCAGACGTGCAGAAGCGGACGTGTGCTAGATGTCGACACAATCCACAAAATCTATAAATACAAAGACCGTCATGAGCTCACTTAGTGAAAACCATCGTTGGTGAAACACTCTCACAACACGCCGTCATGCGAGAGCTGTGGCTCACACGATTTCTGATCAACTCGCTGATTTTTTAATTCAAGCTCAAAAAATCTTTACAGTTCATGATCTTTGGTTCAATAAATCAAATAAACCAGTCGGCTTTAACAACGTTTATCTATAAAAGCTGCATCTTTAGTGTCTACAACTTATTTCATAGAAATAAGAAGCAGGAAGATAAAAGTGAATAAGAGAGCAGCCTCTGCTACTGAGACAATACACGTTTCATCCTCCCCTCCTCCCAGCCGCCTACTGACCTGACCCCTGACCTTTGCCCTTCCAGACACCCAGACTGTCTCCCTCTACCCCCTGTCTGCCTGCAGATGCAGAGCAACCTTGGTTTCATATGCAAAAACACCCCCATCAACACAATGAGCATTAGCATGCCTGTATCTAAATTTAAAATGGAAATTATGCTTTGTTTCGTGTGTGTGTGTGTGTGTGTGTGTGTGTGTGTGTGTGTGTGTGTGTGTGGTTCATGTTGTGTTTTTGCTTTTCTTAATGTAAATTTTTGTAAATTTCACATTTTAAACACAAATTTAACATATTTAGGTGAAACTGTAAAGTTTTTCTATTCATACGAGACACAGCCGAGCTCCTAAATCTTGACTAAGTCATAAAATACTAGCGATTAATAGAATGAATACAAATGTTCTCATATTTCTGATTAATAGGGAGAATCTGACCCTGTTGTGTCAGTAGTAGCAGCAAAGGTGCAGTTGCAGACCAGGAACTGCAGAAAATCTGATCTTTGAGTTTCAGACCTGATAAGCCGATCATACCGATCACTGGCTGATTCCGCCATCTCTAGAAAATCCCTCCAGATAGGCAGCAGATCTTAGTGATTTCTGTTTGTCTCACGCTGAAAACAGAAGAAATACCATCATGTTTCTGTCGAGGTCAGCTCTTCTGAGTGAATAAAACCGCTTAGATGAATTACTGTGGGACACTGTTGACATGTATGAGTCACAAGCTGAAGGTCCTTGTCAGAATTCCACTTGAACATGAAGACTGAATAAAAACCGTGAATCCACACAGATAGCAGCAATGCTTGTTTTTATTTCAGCTCCTCGTCTGACGCATCCTCTAACCCGAGATGTGTTTCATCACAGCGGCTGAAACTAGACAGACAGATTATAACTCTTCAGAATAATTAACAGAAGCTACAGATGCTGTAATTTCTTCCTTTACACATAATCAGATGTTGGCCTTTTGCGCACCAAACAATCTCTCGGCGGCGTCTAACGGGTCAGAATAATTAACAAAAGATGGAGTGATTTAAACATCAACAGATGCATTTAGAGGGGCAGACAGTGGTGTTTTTTCTCAGACTAATTAATGTGAAACAAGAGAATCTTTTCCACGTTGCCACATGACAGTCAGTGGCTTTATTTAGAGGTCCTCAGACGTCTCTGTGTGGATTTATTCACACTGAGCTGCAGACACGGAGGGCTGGCTCTGATTTCAGACTAATTAATGGGACAACATGGGTCCAACAGACTAAAAGGGCCTCAGCTGAGTGCTGTCTCGTATGCAGATCAGATGTGTGTGTGTGTGGGGGGGGAAACACACATAAGTGCACACATCAACCCCCTCCTAAAATCTGTGTCAGTGAACTTGACCCCTCGGTGCACATGCTGCATGCATCTACATATATGCATGATGAGAGCGTCCTGATGACTTTTCGGGTTTCTGTGTGTTATTAGTGTCTAGACTGAGAAACAAAGAGCAGCTGAGAGGCTGAATGAACGTCTGGATGACAGGATGAAACAGCAAGGAAGGAGAGAAGAGGCTGAGAAGCTGCAACTTGAGACTATTTATAGCATCAGTTAATCAGAAACAGCCTAAAACTATCAGGAAAATGGTTATTTCATATATAACCCTAACCCTAACCCCAACCCCAACCCTCGTCTGGAGAATGAGAACTAAATTCAGTTCAGCAGCACAAAAAAAGTCATTTAATCGATAGATCAGCAAAAACTTGGCAGTTTAAACGAAACTCTGAGAACAGGAAGTGGATAAGAAAAGGAAGGAATTCAGCAAGGCAGGAAATGAGAACACCAGAGTGGGGAGGGAAGCAGGATGGGAGCTGTCACAACTCCACACAAGCAAAAGGCTGCTGCTGATATGCCTTCAAGCAAGGCACTGAACGAAGCGCCTCATCGAAGCCGACGGCTCACGGACGCGTCGTTTCATCTCAGACAAATTACTGCATGTTTATCATTCCGTTCCTGTGGCCGTGCCGGCTGTCAGTCACAGAAAAGTACACTGAAAAAGAGAGAGTTTGATCCTCACGGGCTTCCATAAACCGGGCTTTTCCCCAATGAGGAGCCATAAAAACCAGATCAGAGTGTTTTAAATCGTCTCTCAGCTGACGTTACATCACAGCGAGAGTCACACAGGCAAGAAAAACCAACACATGTGCACGCTTGTTCTCACTCAGACAGCCAGACAGTAAAGTTTGCATAATAAGTCTAGAAGGGCAGCCAGAACACACTCAGTGATTTCATTTCCATGATTCACTGAGTTCCAGCAAAAGATGGAATGAAGCGGAAGAGCAAGAAAAGAGCAAATTGAATCAGTGACCAGCAAAGATGGATTTAAATAAGGAAGAATCTGCAACTTATTATGCAACAATCACGAGATGATTCCATTAAAAATGAGCATTCAAGCCACAGAAAGCAGAATAAAGCGGCAAAAGAGACGCTACAGCAACGTTATTCTCTTTAATACTCGTCCTGTTTGAGAAGAGCGACAAAAAAGTTCATTTTTCTCTCAGCGAGATGTTTGCATGCGTTAAAGTCACGTCAAGCAGAATTGCACGCTGGTTGCATCAAGATGTGGTTTAGCAGCAAACAGAGTTATAATAAACATCTCGGTCACATGGGAGCTGCAGCTCAAACAGGATGTGAAAAAGGACACATGACAGGAAAAAATCCCTCCAGAAACGATGACACAGAGAAGTTTCAGATGTGAGGGGACGTTAGCTGAACTGAACTCCAAATAAATTAGATTGGCCCAAACAAGCTCCTTTCAATGATAGTTAATGAGAACCCAACTCCTGGATAAAAATCGGGAGGGTTTTAAATCTCATCACTTGATTTATTTTACAGAACCTGATTAAAGGTAAAGTCCCAAGTCATCATCACACACTGGTGAAATTACATCTCCGCATGTGACCCATCCCCATGGTGGGGAGCGGTGAGCTGCAGCTGTGGCCGCGCTCAGGAACTATTTGGTGGTTTAACCCCCCAATCCAACCCCTTAGTGCTGAGTGTCAAGCAGGGAGGCATTGGGTCCCATTAGTCTTTGGTATGACCCGACTGTGGATTTGAACCCACAACCTCCCAGTCTCAGGGTGGACACTGATACCACCAGGCCACTAAGCTGGTTTGATTGAGACATTAGACTGTTTAATGATTATTTCATGTCACGAATTCTAACAAATTGCACCTTTAACTATGTGTCTGTCCTTAAATATGTTTCTATAAGTTTTATAATTATTTTTACTTCAAAGAACCAACCTGAATTCATGTCCCCATAGGCTGTAGAGTTGTTTTTATATATAGTTTCATTAAACTGTCAAAAGAACAGATATATTAAACAAAATCTAGTGTTACTCACACAAGCCAAAATGACCATATATATCAATACTTTGCCTAAATCTTAGTTGTTCCTGTTGTTAAATCTGTTTTAACGTCTGAAACGACTGCTTTCCTCACGTGAAACAACCCAAACAAACCTCTGCACCTCCAGGTGGACTCAGACACGCGCTAACGAGGCGTTTATGTGACCCGATGGCCGACGTGTTGCTGTTAGGAGGACACGTGGTAACAAACGCACCAGCAGATCCAGCTACTTGCAGGAGATGATTCCTCTGCGCTGATAGCATCGATGACCTCACCACACAGACACACAGCTCACCTCTGAGTAATGCTGAGGTCATGTGCTTTGACTAGCGACGTCTGCTGCTCAGAACAGATGTGTTTTTAAACATTTTCCTCATTCAGGACGCGTCTGCGTTTCCAGTTTATCAAACCCTTTAATTAGGACCCGTCTGATCCAGACGACTGGAGGAAGTCAGAAGTCTAGGTGATAACCTGAAGTGAGTCACGGGCTTTGAATGCTTTTAAATCCAGCTGTTAAAAGGTTCATGCTGGGGCGCCGCAAACTGAAAACTTCTTATTTAATAATTAGCAGAGCTGCTAATGCTTCCCACCAACCGGTATCCAAACCTGTAAAACGTGTATGTTTACAGTTGATTCCCAATAAACCAGACCTACTTTTCACCACCTATGTTTTAACGTTTCTGTTCATTTATGCACTTTTATGTCCAGCTGCTTCTTAAGGATAAATACCACAAGTGCAAATAAAAAAAACAGTTTGTGTTCACTTGATGCAAATCTTAATGTTTTTGCATGATTGTAAAAAGGACATAATCAAGACTATTGTAGCACAGGTGATGTCTCTATGGGAAAGGTGTTTTGTAATTTTATTGTTTTAAGATTTCTGCAAAGAAACAACCAACAAGAAGCTCTGAAGTCGTATTTATTATGACTTCAGCGTGAGAAAATCTAGAAGCACCACTGTTGTGTTTTCAGCAGAAATACAATGTTTTAAACACGATGATGTCATAGTTTCACCTTAAACCTGACCTCTGACCCTGTTTGGTACCGACATGCATGCATAGACATTAATATGTAGATGCCCCATTGGACGCTGGAGAAATTAACAGCGTAGCCGCCATATTGGATGGGTTCCTCACTCTCCAAACCCAACTGGATTCATGTGAGCAACTATGCCGTTTTTTTGGTGCAGCCTACAGTTGCAACAACCATTGCACTATTGAAAACAGATCATGTGGGATTACTATAGACGTTTCTAGCCTACCTGATGGAATTTTATATTTTAATTATTATACCATGTGTCTGATTTTGTGAAAAAGTGTAATAAAATGTGATTTTTAGTTGGGTAAGCACCTTCCTCAGTAGAAATAAATGGACTGGGGGTAAATGGAGACCCATCCAAGATGGCAGCCCTCTGCTACACCAACTCCAATGGGCAGCGCCAGTCCATGGGGTGTCTAAGTATATGGGCCCAATCCCAAAACTTGCACTTCTACCCTTGCGGCCTTCAATTGCACATTCCGTGCAACGCTGATACGCTCTCCAGCGCCCAATGAGGCGTCTACGCATTCATGTCTATGGGGCACAGTGTGAGATGGGATTGGGCCTCTGTCCTGTTCTTGTTGAGCGCCACCCAGAGGCCTGGAGGAGATACTACATTGTTCTCCGTGTTGACGTGTGAATAAAGACATTTTCAAAAACGATGTCCACAAGTAAATAAAAAAGAAAGTGTTTATAAATCTGTATGTCTGTGTGGATAAGGCCTTAGATTAACGTTGCTGAGGGAGATTCCTGCATGATTTAAAATCAGGTTATTTATAACCAGCATGTCCAACTCCTGCTAAAACCCACATCAGATCCCACGTCTGTTCTCAAATGAGTTTCCTTCCAGGCCGGTTTTCCACATCTTCTGAGGTGGAAATTTTGGGAGTCCCTCCTCTTTTTATCATGTCCTCCTTTGATCACCACGTCTCTCATGCATAATGTGGATTATCCTGTGTTTTACTCTGCTCTGCTGTGTCTTTCATCTTTCCTGTCACACTCCAGCGCACGCTGCCCAGTACATCTGCACTGGCTTAAAAATAATCTTGCTTTTAGAATAAAGGCCAACGCATCATTAGTTTCAGTCTGTCAACTCCTACATGATTCTCAGCTCACCAGGATGTCTTTTTTCTTTCTTCTCAGTTCCTCTCATTTGCTGAGTTGCAGCATATGCCTCGCTCTCACTTCTCTGGTTTGTCTGTTTCCCTCCTTCTGTCCTCCAGACTAAACACCACGTCTGTTTTCAGACTGAGGAATTGAGTGTGTGTGTCTATCTGCATTCTTATCTCGTCTTACTGTTACAAGTCGGGGCAATGACCTGAATTACCATCCCGCGATGCAAGATTCAGTCGGATATACTTTGATGCTCTTTCGGTCTTTGTTTCCTTAAAAGCTGCATCCTATTCATTTTTTCCCACAAAGAAAATGGTATACGGCTCACAGTTCGACAGCTTGGAAGAGCTTGAAACAAAATGAGCGCTTTATGCCGTTTCAAATTCCACATCGGAGGCTCTTCAGATTCTGACAAGTGAGATCCAAACAGTGGGAGAGAGGGAAGATTATGCTGTTGACTAAACTAAAAACATAATCTACAGCTTAAAGGTAGGGTGGGCAGAAATCTGTGAAGGAGACACTAGAAGGCAGTTCAAATGTGCTAAATGTAGATTATCATCAAACGGAGTCGAATCCTCCAGATGGGAGTCAGCTGCTGAACCCATTCAGACAACACACATCCCACTCCTAAAGAGACGTTTTGGGGGTTTAATGAAACAAATAAAAGGACCTGAAATTTGGTGAAAATTTCTCATCAGAACAGCTTTTTCTGATGCCTGAAAACAGACGTTTGGTCTCAGTTCAGTCAAGTTAAAATGATGGTTAGGGTTTTCTCCACAGAAGGTAGCGGGACGTAACTTTTCTGCCTTCTTCTGTTACTCAAATGAGGACGCTAAAATATCTGGTTTGCAGGCACGGCCATGTTACGTTTTTGCAGCCAGTCCCTCGCAGCCCTCATTAACTTATAACTAAACGTAAAACTAGTGAGCACACAACACTGAGGTAACATCTAAATCAGGATACGTTACCACATAAAAGAGTTAATAGAGGTGTGTTTTTTATTTGCACAAAAACAATGTTAAACTTGTACTGGAGCCAGTCTACAGGGGGCGCTTGTCCTATTCTGGGTTGACTTTGGCGTGGATGTTAAAGGTCAACTTTACTCAGTGGTCTCTAGTAGGAATGAATGCCTTGTAAGTCGTACTCTGGGGGGAAAACCCCCCCAGTGTGTCTGTTTCAGGAACTAGAGCTGAGCTTCAGACGACAGGATCTGGAGTCGTACTTCCTGATATGTGGACATCTCTCCTCTGATTGGCTAACAGCAACACGACTCTACCACTGACTGTTTGCTCTGCAACGTTGATGTTTTATCTCCACCAATAACACAAGCCTGGAGGAGTTCTGCTGTGTGGTGGAGTTGCTAATGCTAACGGTTAGCTTCTGCTAGCCTGGAGGAGTTCTGCTGTGTGGTGGAGTTGCTAATGCTAACGGTTAGCTTCTACTAGCCCAGACGTTCTCTGCTGTTTCCTGGACGCTAAACCAACAACAGCCTTCCCCGTCGTGAGTCCAGATGGGTGAGTCCATGAATGTTAGGTGACAGCGTGACTTAGCAGTGTACTCATTAATATTCATGGTGTGCAAACATTTCTCGTCTGATTGGCTAACAGAAACTCTTCCACTGCCTTCGTTCACTCTTCTTTCCTGTAAAAGTGATGTTTTATCTCCGTACAACACAACTCCACACCATGTTCCGCCATGTTGTGAAGTTGCTAATGGTTAACTTCGACTAGCTGAGACGCGCTCTGTTCTCTCCTTCTCATGGGCGGTCCTAAGCCAGTGTGGGCGTGGCCATGAATACTGGCTTTTTCGGACCCGACCGTTTTCCCGTCTGTTTCCTTTCTGCGGCTGATCCAGGTGATGGAGGTTGGAGAACATTTTCACCTTCAGCATGCATGTGAAACTCAGAGTGACTGATCATATTTCAGAAAGAACAATAATTACACGGTTTCCATGGGAACCAGAACTTTAAACTTCTATGTAAACTGATGAAAGAGTTCCAATAAACTCATTCAAATGCTTCAATTATGAAATAAAGCTGTAGGACTTTAGTGCAACCAAAACCAAACATAATAAAAATAAATAATTTAAAAATCATCTGTATTGTAGAGTCCAGTATAAGATTTAGCTTCGTGAAGGTCATGGCTACCAGCTTTTGTCACCAGGAGTAGTTTTTAAGTAAAAAGCATCAGTATCACCACAGAAACAAGCTCTGAGATAAAAGCTTTCAGCAGTAAAACAGAAGGGACGGACACTTCTGCTAACCTGAACACAAAAAAAATACGTCTTTTTATTTTACCAACACCTTTAAAACAAGCAGCTGCAGCAGAAATATCAACACTTTTATTTCTACAGATATTTTCATCCTTCTGTTTTTATATCCAGTCTGCTGAAACTCAGAGCGCATCCACTTGGGACTAATGTCCTGTCAGAAAGGCTGCATGAGAAATAAATGAGTGATGACATCAGCACGAACCCGGCCTACACATGATTGGGCAAACCCATTACTCTCAGCCTCTCAAATAACCACATTTCCTTGTTTCAAGCTGAGATGTCGTAAAAAGACAAATAATCTTTCAGATTAGACTGAAGCAGGAAATAAAAGTTGTTCTGGAGAGGCTGTCGTCAGCAAACGTCGAGAGGCAACTTAGAAAATAAACATGAACATCTGTGTCTTGATTAATGGAATTTGCTGCACAGATGTTTGCATGAGCAGCAAACCCACATGTTGATGTTTGAGTAAAATTGCATAAAGCTTTCATTTTAATGCCTAAAGGGCAAATAAAGTTCTTTAACTGTTGCTCTTCCCATGACAACAAACGACACCTGAGAAAACAAGTCAGTGAATCTGCACCAATCCTCATAATGGTTTCATTAACTGGAGTTATTTTCCTCTGACTTTGAGCTATTTCTGCTTCTGTTACTTTAGACATCTTTAGTGTCTAAAGGAGGGAAGCAGTTGGCGAAAACATAAAAAAGGCACAGAAAACATGTTTAATCATAAATAAAAAATGATGTTTATGGGTTAGTTTCAGTCTAGACAGCTGCACCGATCCTGGTGCTGAGAGCTGATACCGATTTTCAGTTCAGATCTACTAACACCAAATTTGTTTTAATAGTAATATGTATTATTATCATGTTTATTGTTGCTGTTATTAACCTAAAAGTGTTAATCTGAGGGGGAAAAGTCTTCTTTGTGGAAGATTTGTTATTGCTAGTGTGAATTAGTGTTGAGCGATGGTGTGTTCAAGGACTGGGTGAAAAAATTACACATTTTAACGCTGCTTGATAATGGTGCATTCAGGAATTACAAAGGAGAATGGGATTTTTGAGTTTGAGATAGACGATCACAGATTGAACTGATCCCGCTGAAAAATGACCGATTTCCGATCTCCAGACGATTTCTATGAATGAGTCAGAACTGCTCACACACACACACACACACACACACACACACACACACACACACACACACACACACACACACACACACACACACAGGGGACTTCCCGGATACGACCACACACATAAGCAGGCGCGCGCGTGCGCGTGCCAGACGGCGAGACGAGCGTCTGGCTTCGCAGGAAGAACGCAGCAGCGACGGCTGAACTTCAAACAGCCTCCACCTCCTCATTCTCATGTCCTACCGGCAAAAACCTCCGGTTCCTCCCGGTATCAGACACCGGCGACATCAGAAGAAACAACCGGATATAAAACAGTTCAGATTTCTCTCTTTTCTCAGCTTTGGGCTGCAGACAGGAGGAGATCAGGTTCAAACCCTCGATCACACTCACACAGCAGCAATAATAATAATAATAATAATAATAATAATAATAATAATAATAATAATAATAATAATAATAATAATAACAATAATAATAATAATAATAATAATAATAATAATAATAATAATAATAATAATAATAATAATAATAATAATAATAACAATAATAATAATAATACTTAACAAAGTTCTATATGAACAGCACCAAAGTTAGCAGAAGTCCCCTCCACCAGTAACCGGACTGGTCTGATGATGGAGGAGGACTCCCTGGACTGGGACAGTCTGCTGGACTCAGAGGAAAGGTCTACTCACTGATGTCCATGCTGTGGCTGGAGGAGAAGCGCTTACAGTTGCAGGTACAGGAGACATTGGCGGCGGTGGCGTTTAAAACACCCATCAAGTTCAACATCAAAGCCTCCTGAAATCACTCCTCAGTCCTCCAGGAGAAGGAGACCTCGGGGCAGGGCAGGAGGAGGTCTGAGAGCCCAAACGAAACACCAAGGCTGCTCCCCAGCCTCCTCTCCGTCCTCTCCGGTCCGTCCTCCCCACGTCTCGGTTCTCTCCTCCTCCTCCTCCTCCTCTCCGTCCTGGTTTCTCCTCCTCTTGCTCCGGTCGGTCGGGTGTCTAACCACGGGTCTGTCTGGTTGTGACCCGCTCCTCCGCCTCCGTTAAACGCTCTTCAGAAGGACTTCTGCTAGTTTCATTGTGGAAATCAGCGCCGCTGCATCCGAGTGACCGGAGACTAAACTGCGGAGGGAGTCCTGTCTGCGTCTCCCTCCCCCATTCTCCTCCCCCTGGTCTCTGGGGATCTCTCTCCCTCTCTCTCTCTCCCTCTCTCTCTCTCTCCGTCTGTCTCCCTTTACCTTTCAGGAGCATCACAACAGAAAAGGAGAATAAACATTCATCTGTGGGTCTTTCTGGACTCAGGTGCAGATTCATGACAGACCCAACTGGGTGAACTGGTGAAGCCTCAGTCCCAGTTACAAAACCAGCATGCATGAGAGATAAATTAAGTCATTTCCTTTATTTTGATTTTTATACGTCGTTATTTCCCTTTTCCAAATTTAAATTTGGAAGTAAGAATTCCCAGAAATCTGCAGCAAAACTAAATCAGACTAAAAAACTTTAAAGATAAATTATTTTTTACTTAGAAAATGAGTGTTTCCTGCAGGCTGAACATGATAATAGTCTCCTCCACCTACCTCCTGCATCAGCTTCTGATAGAAAATAGACTCTAGGTGAAACTCTAGGATCAGAAAAGCCTGACAGATCTACGTCACACTGTCACTGAACATTCATGGACTCACCCATCTGGACTCACGACGGGGAAGGCTGTGGTTGGTTTAGCGTCCAGGAAACAGCAGAGAACGTCTGGGCTAGTAGAAGCTAACCGTTAGCATTAGCAACTCCACCACACAGCAGAACTCCTCCAGGCTTGTGTTATTGGTGGAGATAAAACATCAACGTTGCAGAGCAAACAGAGTCAGTGGTAGAGTCGTGTTGCTGTTAGCCAATCAGAGGAGAGATGTCCACATATCAGGAAGTAAGACTCCAGATCCTGTCGTCTGAAGCTACTTTCTCCTCTGGCTTCTCTGTACTCAAACAGGCGCACCGGAGCTTTTTTTCCCCAGAGTATGACATTACTAGAGACCACTGTAGATGTATTAAAAATATGCGTAACGTTGACCTTTAAAGTTTTTGAAATGATTCTGACGGTTCTAAACCAGGGGTAGGCAACCCTCATGTTTTAGTTGTTTCTCTGCTCCAACACACCTGATTTTAATCAGAAGGTGATCCTGAATCAGGTGTGAATCATGAAAACAATTGGATAATGGGCATAGACACAGTTTTTTGTTATAAACGTCATTGTGAAATGTTTTTATCATTGACAGCTTCATATGGACGAACGTCTCAGAAAGTTCACTTCAAGGTCAAAGGTCAGTGCTTCCAGAAATTACAGAACTAACTAGAGCTCCCTCTGCATCTCTAAAGGCTTCAGTTAGCAGGTTAAAGTGCAGGACAGTTACACCTCTTTTATGCACCATAAGACATCTTCTATCTGAAAAATAGAATTGATTTGAGTATATTTATATTATTGAGACATTGTGAGTCGTTAAAAGCTGCCTCCTGTAGGGTTTACTAACACTGCTGCACACTTCCTGCTGCTTTAGTTCTGATATAAACTTTGAAGTTTCTGCAGAAATGCTGCTGTCGCTGTGTCGGCTCCTGTTTGACTTGCTGTGGCTTTTTTTTCCTTGTTGGCACCCTCTGAATAAAAACGGGTTGTTGTGTGTTAAAGTCTCCTGTGAACTGATGCAATGCATTTATGATCCACGGACGCAGAAACAGACGACAACCCAACAGCAGAGTTCAGAGAGCCACATCAGCCGCTGGAGAAAAGTTTAATGAGAACTTCTTTGAGTCCTTTTGTGTGCAGCATGTCAGAGAGTAAGACATGCAGGGAAAGCATGCTATAGTAAAACAAATCCAGTGTAAGTTACTTCAAAGTGCATGTTTTAGGTCATGTTATATAATCATAGCATCACTTTTCTGCACACTGATAAAAATCAGTAAGACTTTTCACCATTTTATGCTTTATTATAACGATTTTATAAGAAATCTAGTTATTATTTTACCAGATCCTGTGCTTTAGCATCATTACTGCTGTTTCAGATGTGACAGCAAAACATTTTTACAACATACTCCTCAAGATTTGAACTTTAATCTGCACAATCGTCACATTTCATCACAGAAATAATCCAAGGTGTGAGATTTCCATTGTGCAGCAGATCCAAACAGCCAGACGGCTTCAGATCTCCTCTGTGACTGACAGGCTGCTGGGACCAATCAGGAGAGCCGTCTCATCCGAGTCAGCTTCCTAATTAGGTCTGCAGGAGTTTATGGCTGCATGTTTAAGTGGCTCTGCAGCCCAGCTGGATGCCCCAAAGCCCCGATCGTGCAGACAGGAAAGGAAAAAAGATGTAATCACCAAAAATAAGATGAACGTCCTGAGAAATAAAACCTGGAAGTGAGCATTATTACAGAATAAGTTATAATATGATGGAAATATATGGGATTAATAATCTAGCTTCACTTAAAACCAGGGAACAGAGTGAAACCACAGTTCTGCCCTAACCCTAGATCATGATGTCGTCTGAATCACAATTTGTCCACAATTAATTTTCTGCACCTAATTAAAACCTTTACAAAAATAACTGTTATTGGGACTGATTCATATAATAAAAACATTCAAATGAAGTCATTTCTGGCCCAATTTAAATGAAATAATCATATAAAAACCAGTCAGTCACCCAGAAAATCATTCAGTGTTAGAAATGTTGTCTTTGTTGCCCTCTGCTGGACACCTGCAGAAGTCTCATTACCTGAGCGAGCCCATTAGATGCACATCTATGTTTTACACAACTGCTGCTCACTCTGAATGTAAAAATTTTATTAGTTTTAATTAAGTTTGTTTAAAGATGAAAAGAAAATCTAGTGCATAAATGTCTGAAGCTGCAAAATAAAAGCTAAATGAGCACAGGAAGGATTTATTTATGAAGGTTTTTGACACTTTGATAGCATTGAGTTTTGTTTGAGGAGTCAATTTGATTAAATTTGACTTTATTTGCAAACTATTTTAAAACTGTTTTTATTTCTGGAATTCAACCAAGCAGCTGGGATGAGAATCAGCTCCTCTAAATCTGAGACCATGGTCTTGAGTCGGAAAAGGGTAGAATGCCTTCTCCAGGTCAGGGGCGAGGTCCTGCCTCAAGTGGAGGAGGTCTTGTTCACGAGTAAGGTAAGGGTGGAGCGTGAGATCGATAGGCGGATTGGTGCTGCGTCTGCAGTGATGGGGGCGTTGTACCGGTCTGTCGTGGTGAAGAGAGAGCTGAGCTGGAAGACAAAGCTCTCGATTTACCGGTGGATCTACGTTCCTACCCTCACCTATGGTCACGAGCTTTGGGTAGTGACCGAAAGAACGAGATCACGGATACAAGCGGCTGAAATGAGTTTTCTCTGCAGGGTGTCTGGGCTCTCCCTTAGAGATAGGGTGAGGAGCTCAGTCATCCGGGAGGGGCTCGGAGTAGACCTGCTGCTCCTCCACATCGAGAGGAGCCAGTTGAGGTGGCTCGGGCTTCTGGTTAGGATGCCTCCTGGACGCCTCCTGGTGAGGTTTTCTGGGCACGTCCAACCAGGAGGAGACCCAAAGGAAGACCCAGAACACGCTGGAGGGACTATGTTTCCCATCTGGCCAGGGAACGCCTTGGGATTCCCCCAGTGGTCTCCAAATGTGGTCCTTTAAGCTTCTTTTTCACCTCTTTAAACTTTGATGTGGCAGAAAAATCCCACGTTGTGATTCTTCTCTGATTCTCGGTGAAGTTTATAACATATAAACTCCTTTCCTGCATTTTTGTGGCGCTGATTGACATCTCTGATGATTTTTTAGTGAAACTAAAATCCCGGCATCCTAAACAATTAACCAGCTGCACCTTAACCGTAACAATGATGAAATCTGAGCAAACATCAGCTGCTTTGTCTGGGTAAAACCAGGCTGCTCGCTCCTGTTTGAACTCTAAGCTGCTGGTTTGTTTAAACTCCTCCCAAAATAAAGCCAGGTCATCGTTTTTAATGACGGCGTCGCCGTCGAACCCGACAATAAGGATGTTTGGATATTTAGTCATCGGAGAGCAGAGCGAGCTTCAGACAGGATGGGAATTATATAAACTAGAAAGAAACGAGTGAAATTGATCCAGAATGACTTGTGCATAAAGAAATGTGAGCCGTTTACTGGAAAGCTGTGATTCTGGAGTGGTACGAGCCCAAGAGGCAGAGCTCTTTGTCTGTCAGAGGCCTTGGCACAGGCAGCAGACTGAGGCAGATAATCGAGTTGGCCGTGAGTCAATTTACCGTCTGGGAAGCTGAGTCACCAATCAGACACCCAGGTGTGGTCGTCCTTTGTGTCTCTTTCTCTCTCCCTTTATCACACCCTTACTTTGAAGGCTGAAGAGGGTGAATCATTTGGTGGAGAGCTTGCTCTCTCGCAGCTCGCCTGGCGCTCCATCTGAGTGTATCTATTTATCGCTGTTTTGTTCCGGTGGCTGAAAACGGCAAAGTATGAAAAGCAGGGGCCACGCCGGCGAGGGCCGGCTGTTTCAAGAGCCGGTGAAATCAAACCCAGGAGGGTCAGATGAGATTCTTAAGTCTGGATTATCAGATGACAAAACAATGCAGGGCTCTTTCATACCGAAACACGATAGCCCTGAAACGGTGCTGCAGGAGCATTCCCTCGGATTATTGATAAGAACAAAAAACAGGAGGAGTGAGATAACGCTGCATGTTTCAAAGTTTTTTAATGACTGTTTGTACATTTAGTCTGAGAACTCAGTGGGTGGTCAAGGATGGAGGGGTAGCAATCACAAGGTTTAACCACAGCAGACAGTCGCTTCCATAAACACGTCCACTTACATAAAACTATCTGTTTCAGTCAAAAGTTTTCACTGTTGGTTTTGCTGCTTTAGTGTTATTTTTAATCTCTTTACTTGGTGTTTTACTGAAGTAGAACTACAAGGATTTTACATCATGTTGACACATCATATTTGTAGTGTTTTTAAAGGAACACTAGGCAGGTTTGGCTTGTTTTTAGCACCCCCTAGTGTCCGTTAGTGAAACCAAAAGGTAAATTTATCTCCTGGCTGTGCGTTGGTCTTTTTAACACCTTAATCTAACAGCTGAAATGTCTCCTCAGCCTTCATTAGTGTCTACAGGAGCGGTTCATCACTAAATCAAACACATCAGCTGTGTTCATGATCTAAAACATGCAGGAAACATGCTGGAAGCAGACTGCAGCACCAGGCATGTCAGCTCCACTTTACTAAGTCCAACAGGGACCGGACCGCCACTCTGAAGTTGCAAGTGTGGTATTCTGGCCACAGAGGGTGGTGGGGGTCTGAGTGACATTTCATTAACCCTGTAAAGGGTCATTTTAGCACAAACTGGCTCAAGAACATGATTTATAAACATGAAGAAGTTGCAGAGTATGGCTTTAAAGCCATCCTCTGACCTCACACCTACCTGCTGCCAACATGGAGCCTGGCTCAGCCTGGACGTTTTCTCTGCACCATGAACCCTTCTTCACAAACGTTAATCTTATTTTCATTGCAATCTAAAAGCAGCTCTTCTGATCAATATAACCTTCTGAGTTTAAGCCAACTTCCTTAAAAAAAAAACAGAGGCAGAAAAATTTTGCAACAACATTTATGTCACTCTCAAACCTTTAGTCCACAGCTGTATGTTCATTTCTAAACGTGTTAGAGAAGATTTACTCATCCATTTTCATCCATGGATCATGGGGGCAGCAGCCTAAGCAGAGAGGCCCAGACCTCCCTCTCCCCAGCCACCTGGGCCAGCTCCTCCGGGGGAATCCCAAGGCGTTCCCTGGCCGGCTGAGAGTCATAGTCCCTCCAGAGTGTCCTGGGTCTTCCTTTGGGTCTCCTCCTGGTTGGACGAGCCCAGAAAACCTCACCAGGGAGGCGTCCAGGAGGCTCCTCTCGATGTGGAGGAGCAGCAGGTCTACTCCGAGCTCTAAGGGAGAGCCCAGACAACCTGCAGAATAAACTCATTTCAGCCGCTTCTATCCGTGATCTCGTTCTTTTGGTCACTACCCAAAGCTCGTGACCATAGGTGAGGGTAGGAACGTAGATCGACCGGTAAATCGAGAGCTTCTCCGTTTGGCTCAGCTCTCTGTGATTGGCCACAATGCAAGTAATTGAACAGATAAGTTCAAGCTTCCCCTCCATATTGTTGAAGTGCAACACATACTGCAGTTACAAACAAAGGATTTCAGTGCATTTTGATTTATTTTCTAAATCTCATCAATTTTATTAGACAAATATTTAATACTTCTGCAAATCCTCAGCAGGTTTCCCTTTCACCTACAAACCCCGTGGCTTGCTCTCTCCTCCAGCTGGACTTCAGATGAATTTAAATCTATTTAAAAACACCTTTTGTCTCTATAGTTACCTGTCACGCTCACCTTCTCACCTTTCAGCCTGTTGAGGCAGGCAGCCACCTACTCTGCATCTGAATCGGCTGGATTCCTCCAAACATGTTCAGAATCAAAGCAGACAGTTGATGAAATCTGTGCTTTCTTTAGCTCAAGAACGTTTCACAAAATCACACACGACTGCTTAGAGTAGAACCGGCTCATAGCTTTGTTGACTCCCCAGGTTGCTGCAGGGTTTGGAGTCCAGCTGAGCTGAAACGGTAAAGATGTTTGCACAGGTTGGATCAGCGACATCCCACTGAAGTGAGTCAGTTCCAGGGCTGAGGATTGGTGCATGCTGGTTCTTTGTGATGGTTTACTGCAACAGAAGATGAAAGGGAGCCATTGTCAGACATGTTTGTGGGTTTTGTGGTATTTCTGGTCAAAATTCAGCTGTGGGAAACGTTTTGTTAAACCTGTTTGTTGGAGGAGAAGCTGTTTGTCATGTGATCCTTTGCTTCTTTAGCAATGAGCTGCATGAAGCTTTTACAGCTGGACAGATGTGTTTTCTTTTAGTCTTTGTGAATATGTCGACAGTGTTGCAGAATCACAGAACGTGTGTTTCACATGTTAACTTTAAAGAGGTCCTTCACTCATGTGGTCTCTAGTATGAATCAATGCCTTGTAAGTCACTCTGGGAGGAAACAAAGCTCTGCTGCACCTGTTTCAGCATGGAGAATTCAGCTAGAGGAAAACTTCAGATGACAGGATTTGGAGTCTCATGGCGTCTTCACATCTGACCCGGCCCCACGGAGCCAGGTTTGGTTCACATGAACACGGATGTCTCTGAGCATGTGGGCGGGGCAAAAGACACGCAAAGAAGTCCGTGGTGTTTTCCTTAAGTTAGTAAACAAAGGCCGTGAGCTGTGTTGCTTTTGGAGACTCCGATATGAAGCACACTGCTTCCTACTCTCTCACTGGGACTGCTGTGTGCTCCTCACAGCAGTCTGTGCTCACGCTACCGCACCTGGAGCGGCAGGTCCGAGTAGCAGTGAGAAAAGATGTTTACTCCACTGCATTGATAATACATCACGCATGCGGGTAGCCGCTGCAATCTGATCCTTCAGCGGGCCAATCAATCGGTAGTGGGTGTGTTGGGTCGGCTCCACATGAAGCGGACCGCCGGAGAGCAGGTCCAAAAAAAACAGCTGAGTATAGAAAACACACAGATTACCCAGATGTGAACACAATTAACCTCAGGGTTGGGCTGGGCCGACCCAGATGTGAAAGCTCTATTACTTCCTGATATGTGGACATCTCTCCTCTGATTGGCTAACAGCAGCACGACTCTACCACTGACTCTGTTTGTTCTGCAGCGTTGATGTTTTATCTCCACCAATAACACAAGCCTGGAGGAGTTCTGCTGTGGTGGAGTTGCTAATGCTAACGGTTAGCTTCTACTAGCCCAGACGTTCTCTGCTGTTTCCTGGACGCTAAACCAACAACAGCCTTCCCCGTCGTGAGTCAAGATGGGTGAGTCCATGAATGTTAAGTGACAGTGTGACGTAGATCTGTCAGGATTTTCTAATCCTAGAGTTTCACCTAGAGTCTATTTTCTATCAGAAGCTGATGCAGGAGGTAGGTGGAGGAGACTATTTTCATGTTCAGCCTGCAGGAAACACTCAGAGTGACCCATCAGAATCAGAAATAATCATTAAAAAGGTTCCGCTTTAACATTTTAAACATGTGTTTTTGTTTCACCCAGGGGACATGTGGAAAATGTGTTTTTCAAGTTTAGATGAGAAAACATTTTTTCCTTTTATTATTTTTCTTTTTCTCCAGTTCAGGTCAGACTTTCTTATTTTCGTTGCACTTGTCACTCGATTCTTTCCAGCATGCTTCACTAGATGGAATAATCCACCAAGACGAAAATAAAAACATCTCTCCGTCTGGATCCCTTCACCCAGGTGTGCAGTTAGTCTGCAGGGTAGACTTAGGTGGCGGCCAATCCTGTTGCAGTGAGATTAAGCAGGGATTAAGCATGTTACTCCGTGAAAGCAGACAGACGGACTAGTACTAATCTGACTTTAGCCCTGTTCTGAAAAACAGCCGTCTCGGGCAATCCCGCTCTTCCGTAAATGCATTATGTGCATGTGTGTGTTCATGGGTGTGTGTATTCTTATGCTTCTACCTTTGTGGGAACCAAATGTCCTCCGGAGAGCTGAAACGTGAGAGTGTAAAACAGTTGCGTGGGTCTGCATGTCTACAGGGGGTTAGTTTGGGATTAGAGTTTAAGGTGAATAGCACAATTGGGATTAGGGTTCAGGTCAGGTTTTACTGTTATGGCTGAACGTCTTCTCAACAGCAAGGGAAAGAGTTTCATTTGACCAAAGAAAAACAGACACACACTGTTGCAATGCTTTGTTTCTGATAAAAGGACATTTATTTTTGGTTCAACAACATCTAACAAAAAAAGAAAAGGAATCATTTAAACAATAAAAGAGAAACAGAAAGACGGAACAGGAAAGACGGCAATAAAACCATTAAGTGAAACTATAATGAATGAGATAAAAAATATGGGTCATAGACGTAAAAAAGATGAACTATAGATAAAAATAATTACATGCAAAGAAAAAAAAAAAAAAACAGATGTAAGAATGTAATTAATACCATCATGAACACATTTAGAAAAATAATGCTAGATTTTAGATCAACACATTTGTGGTGGTCTCTAGTAGGAATCAATGCCTTGTAAGTCGTTCTCGGTGCAACATTTCTAGGACCTAAAAGTAAAACTGTTGTCTTTTATTTTAGTTTTACACAACTTTACTTTAATCCTCCTGATGAGTAAATCTCACGCTCAGGCTACAGAGCTAATAAATAAGCTTCCGCCATTGCTGTTTTGTTTTTCCCGCTGGTTCGTCCCCTAAAGTGTCCAGACGGCACGCATAACTTTTATGTTCCTACCACGGCATGTATTTATAAACGTTTATGAACATTTACAAATTGATTTTGAGTTGGCACATGTCACATTGCTTTGCATTAATTACTGTAAATTGTGTCTCGGCACACTCCTACTTGTAAGTCCTTCTCTGGGGAAACAAAGCTCTGGTGCACCAGTTTCAGGAACTAGAAGATCAGATCAGATTGGCTAACAGCAACACGACTCTACCACTGACTCTGTTTGCTCTTCAACGTTGATGTTTTATCTCCACTAATAACACAAGCCTGGAGGAGTTCTGCTGTGTGGTGCAGTTGCTAAAGCTAACGGTTAGCTTCTACTAGCCCAGACGCTAATCCAACAACAGCCTTCCCCGTCGTGAGTCAAGATGGGTGAGTCCATGAATGTTCAGTGACAGTGTGACGTAGATCTGTCAGGATTTTCTAATCCTAGAGTTTCACCTAGAGTCTATTTTCTATCAGAAGCTAATGCAGGAGATAGGTGGAGGAGACTATTTTCATGTTCAGCCTGCAGGAAACACTCAGAGTGACCCATTAGAATCAGGAATAATCATAAAAACATGTTTTTTCTGTGAAATACACCTTTTAATAATGTTTATTTATGTAAAAAGATGATAAAATATAAGAAAAACAATTAATGGTTTTATTTCAAACTTTGAGAGTAAAAAAATGGAATGAAAATTCAGAAGATTTCATATTTTTCAAATTAATTTCCTATCTAAAATGTTTCAAAAGGATAATAATAATAATAATAATAATAATAATAATAATAATAATAATAATAATAATAATAATGATGTGTGTAATATGTCATAAAACACATCAGAAATATCACGAGAGAGTTTAAACTACCATGTGAGCTTGTGGCCATGATCCAAACCCCCACACTAAGATGATTGTCTCACTTACGGATTAGGAAACTGTTGTGTTGCTGTGTTGCATAAGGCTCTTAAAGCTTGACGCACAACTATAACCTGTAAATCATTTATTTAAAAATAACAAACATGGTTGTACTTTAAAAAGTCTTCCCATGTTCTTTTTTAATAAAATAGCTGTTTTAAATACATTCAGCTGTAAACGACATCTGTGTGGCGGCTGTGGCCAGCACATCTGTCAACCTGCCTGCTACTTCTGTGCTTTTAGTAAAAATATCAGAAACCTCTGTTTACCTTGAAGTGGAGGATTACCCAGAAACATATAAAACCTGTTATTTTTGTCACGTAAGTTTCACATGCAGGCTGACTGTGAAAATAGCCTTCTACCCCTAATTCCTGCATTAGCCGCTAACAGAAAGTAGACAGGGAAATGCTCGGATCAGAAAAAGCCACTCAGATTTATGTCACACTGAAAATTTGCATTCATTGGCTCACCCATTTTGGGTCACGACAGGGAAGGTTTCGCTGTGTTGATTTTTACAGCCAGGAAACAGCAGAGAATGTCTCGGCTAGGAGAAGCTAACCGTTAGCATTAGCAACTCCACCACACAGCAGAACTCCTCCATGCTTGAATTATTTGTGGAGATAAAACATCAACGTTGCAGAGCAAACAGAGTCAGTGGAAGAGTCGTGTTGCCGTTTTCACCCCCCCCCCCCAACTAACTTTACTTCCTAAAACTGGAGCGCAAGAGCTTTTTTTTTTCACAGAGATTTACTCACAAGGCATTCATTTATAATAAGGACCACAGCAGATTAATTGATTTAACGAGTGTAGGTCCACTTTAAAGCATCACATGGTTCACAAGGTTGATTATTAATATATTAACGGGCCAAATACAGAGCCCTGTGGGACTCCAGTTAACTTTGGATTTACTGATTTGCTCAAGCACACAATGTGTGAATGGAAATAAATGGTTTTCAAATTATTGACAACTTTTACACTTTGCATTCCTCATTCCAAGAGAATACGAGCCATGGTACTACAAACAAGCATGGACCTTGTAGTTTATTCCTGAACCCCTAGTTGGTTGGATGCTTTGTTCCTGCTGACCTCGTCACGAGGTCGTTACCAACTGTTTTCCAAGTCTGTTTTTGGCTAATGCGCCGTTGGAGGCTGATGGGAAAAGGATTTGGTGCTCATTCTGAAGGACAGGCATTATCAATTTAGGTAAAAGGCTTGGTTGGGCTTGGTGAGCAGGTGTAGGTGGCTTTGGTGATGTTTAAGACCATTCAGGAGAAGCCTCGTCCACTTAAGCTTGAGTTAAGTCCGTTACACAGTCAGATCCATTTATAGTCAAGAAGCTAAACCCTTTCCGTGGAGTCCGGTGGAAGTTTGATGCCATCAGTGTCTGGATCAGCATTCAAGGACGCTGTGTGGGAAGTGCTTTACAGTCAGACAGGAAAGACCATTTATTTAATATTTAATGTTTATACTGAAACCAAAGACCAGCACACAAAACAAAGGGTCAGTGCTTGGTGCATTCCATTTTTATGGAGGAATCACATTTTCCAAGTTCTAAGTTGCAAAAATCAACAGGAATTGCCCAAAAATCAGATTTTTAACTCTTTGCACATAAAAAGTTATTTGAATTTGCAGAGATACATTTGAACTGGCTTGTGTCACTGATGGTTGTAAACCTGCTAAATGAGCACAACAATAAGTGATTCCAGTTGTTTTTTCTATAACTGGAACTTGGTTCTACTTGGGTCCGACATCATTCCCAGATCTGCATTCCAACATTTACTAACAGAGAAATGGAATGCATCAAAATATGAAGCTAATATTTGCATTAACGGGTTAACTGGAAACTGGATGGATAAGGACATCATGAGGCAGTGCTGAGCTTACAGACGCCTACATGTGGAGCAGAGCGGAGAAGATCCTTGCAGCAGGGGCGTGTCCAGGGAGTGGCCTGGGGTAGCACATGCCACCCTTGAAATTTGATTGGCCACCCCACTGAGTTCCATTTAAATTAACTTTACTTTGTGCACAAAAGACTTGGGGTTACAAACCCCAAAACAGTAGGTGGCAGCATGCACCTTTAACATTGTTTCTTGCCCTAGGCCTACAGCACATTTCTGTTTTATTTTTATTCTTCATTGTTTTTTCATATTGACATAATTAGGATTTAGATTCCCTGTCCCACTCCACTCCAGTAGGTGGCGGTAATGCACCAAGAAGTGGCTTGCTAATCACCACAAAACAGCTCAAAGAAGAAGAAGAGAAAAGTGGCCATGGCACAGCGCCCAAATTCACTAGAATGAAAAAAGGTGCCACCCATGCATAAACGAGCGCCTCACCTGGGCCACCCCATTTTAAAAGGCCTGGAAACGCCACTGTCTTGTAGAACAGAATCCATTTCAAAGTGCTTCTACTAGTTTATAAATCACTCAATGGCATGGGGCCAAAATACCTGTCAGCTCTCCTTCCAGTATCTACACCCAGCAGGACTCTCAGATCCTTAGGAAGCAGTCAGCTGGTAGAACCGGGTCAGAACCAGACAGGGTGAAGCTGCTTTGAGCTACTATGCTGCACACAGATGGAATCAGCTTCCTCGTGACCTCAGATGACCCCAACTCTAGTAACTTTCATGTGTTCATCAGCCTTTGAATGAATGTTTCTGATGCTGACCCTTCTGCACTGTATCTGCTCACCCTTTAACTTTGTCTTTATATCTTATTCTTACATCTAATTTTATTTGTGCATTTTAAATTTTGATTCTATAATCTGCTGTTTTGTGTTGCCACATTGATTTGAATGTTTTATGTTCTTGCTGACCTTGCACCTTGGAAAGCACATTGAATAGCTTCTGTGTGAAATGTTCTATACAGATAAAGCTGTGTTGCCTGGTTTCCTACAACTGACCTCAAAGTCACACCACTCAAACATAAAAGTACTCTAAAGAGCATTACTTTCACTACTATGAGTTTATGTTGTAGAGTAGAATAGAATAGAGTAGACGTTATTGATGCCACAGCAGGTTAAAGCAGCACATGCACTTAGAGAATAGGAAGATATAATACAGGTAAATACACAAGAGCAGTAGGCTATAAACGTTGTACTTTTGCTTTAAATAATTACAAACATCTTATGATACAAGAGATGGTTCACTTATTGGTGTTCAAACTGCAGGTTTCTTTATGCTTCTTATGCACAAATGAACTCTCCATCATGAGGTTAGGGATTGCTCATAGACCTCCCATAATGCACTGCACCTCTCTTCCCTTTTGCATCTTCTACATTCTCTCTCTGTTCCTTTCTGCTCCCAAGGTTCTTCAGCCTAGATGTCTGGGGTTTAGGGCTGCTCAGCCTTCTGCCTGAAGGAAGCAGGGTGAACACTTCATGGGTTGGGTCATCATGTTCTTTGCTCTGGCTTTGGTTCTGCTGGTGTAAATGTGCTCTAGAGGAGGCAGACGGCTGTTAGTCAGCTGCTCTTTGCAGCAACAGATCAGTTCCCAGATCAGACTGTTAAGGAGGACACGGAACAGCAGCAGTTAGAGCAGACTTTCAGATTCCTGCTAAAGGTATGGCCAACCTTTTCATAATGATGCTGGCTGTGGTCCATCTAAGGTCAGAGGTCATGCTCTGGTGGAAGTGTTTATCGAATCTTACCAGATTCAGGACTTCTCATCAAAATAAGGAGGATGGAGGGGCGTGAAGTCTTCTTCCTTTATCTTTTCCACATTGATGCTTCGGTTGTTAGTCCAGTTATAAGCTCCTCCCCCTCCATCCAGACTCATCGTAGTTGGAGATCAAACCAACAGGCGCTGAGTTGTGTTCAGGGTCATTTGTAGTTTACTCAGAAAGAGTCATGATGACATTAGTCAGATTCAAACCTTCAGTGCTGATCAGCCTCATTAACATCAGTTATAAAGTACGTCCGTCTCAACATAAAGACCATCTTCTCTCTGTGGGTTTGGTCACTTTTGTGTCAAACTGGACACAAAAGATAAATCCAACTTTTAGCTTCTTTCAGAGAAACAGAATGACGTCAGGGTAACGATGAAAGGTTGTGGGTATTACATAAAAGTCTGTCTGCGCTCACATTTTGTCGCCCTGCGTGCTCGCTGCAGCAGCTGTGTGAGGTAATGTCTGTCTCTGTGTGCAACACCCTGCAAGAACAACACATCCTCTCTCATCTTATTATCCTCCCCCCTGTCTGTCCATCTTTCCGTCCCCCTCTATCTCCTCTGCGTTTATTCATCCTGGTTTTTTTACCCACCCGCCTTCGACTCCCCCAGTTGTGTCTGAGGCGCTGCTGTAATGCCCTCTGCAGACGGACGACTGAGCTGTAAACAGATGGAGAGGATGAGGGAGTCAGACGAGACGTGATGGGGAGAATGAAGTCACACGAATAAAAGCAGGAAATAAAGAAAAGTAAATGATGTGTGTGTGTGTGGGGGGGGGGTGACAAAAGCCAAGTTCCTCCAAACTGCGTGACAACAATCTGCTGTTGTTGAGAGATCACTAATAATTCTGAAGACGAGACAGAGACGAGTTACAGGAAGTCCAGATCAATTCAGAAGCTCTTTGGGACCAATTTAAGCAGCAATTAAAGGGCTCATCTGTTACATCTTCATCAGCTGTAACTATGGTAACCAGATCCTGCGTGTGGGACAAGTTAGAGCATTTTCTGAAAGACGGTTTAAAATTGTGTTTAACCTAAAGACCAAACACTCACATTGCAGATGAAGCCTTTGGAATATGAAATTATTGTAATATTTAATCTAAATCTCCAACTTTTACCAAGAGCCTGACTTAGTTCAAGTTCTATTTTTACTCAGAATAAAATAAGTCAGAGTTTATTTTCTCCTGCAGTGTTTCAGGTTATTCCAGTTTCTGCAGGAATGTCACATCTGTTCTAACTCTAACCCTAACCCTCATAATTAAAGCTTTTATTGTTCTTTTTTATTTTATCCAGAATATTTGTTCATTTTTCACTCACAGTTTGATTTAGTAAACTTGGGTTTAGAATCAACCAAATGTTTTTTACCTTTTCTAGAAACAAGACAAGGTTCTCATTTTTATTTCTGATGAACAGAGCTGGTTAAAAAATGTCATTTCAATCCGTGGGATGAGGGACGGAAATGCTGCTCAGTCACAGGAAAGCTGGAGTGTTCTAGAAACATGTGGGATATTTAATACACTTGCATTTTAAAAATTGCTGAAATTATTATACCTTAATATAATATTGCTGAGTGAACACCCACCTGACTCTGCAGCTACAGGTTGGTGTTTTTAAAGGAACACTTGGC
>SSNS01000056.1:2710721-2727591 GCA_006937985.1 Aphyosemion australe | reverse complement strand
CCCCCCCCCCCNCTCTGAACTTTAGTTGTGTTTTCTGCGTGTTCGT
The DNA here is from genome assembly GCA_006937985.1 of Aphyosemion australe. Lineage (NCBI taxonomy): Eukaryota > Metazoa > Chordata > Actinopteri > Cyprinodontiformes > Nothobranchiidae > Aphyosemion > Aphyosemion australe. Next base: position 2,727,545 of record SSNS01000056.1, on the reverse strand, counting down.
GTTTGGATGTTAATCATGGAATTATTTGGACAAAGAGGGAAAGCTGTGGAATTATTTGCACCAAGAGACCATCCAAGAAGTCTCTGCTTCATTTTTATCAGTAAGTAAAATTATATTTCTGTACTTTATTTCGCTGGTTGAATGGGGGAAGATGCTTTGTGTTTAACATAACACTGCTTGGTCAAAGATGGGTTGAAATATGTGTTCGTGGGGCTGACTGGGTACCGTAACTCGAGCTAGGTAAGCTAACCGAGGCTAGCTGAGGCTTCGGGACGAAGATCCACGAGGTCATCGCTGCAGAATGGAGGTTTGCCGAGTTTGGGCAACGTGCCTCTCCTTTTACCAGCAGCGGCCTGCGATCAGAGATCCGCGAATGTGCCGCTTAATCCTTGCGGAGGCATGCAGTCCAGCGAGGCGGGCGCCCGACCTCTCTACACACAGGCAGCCGCACACTCCCTTCTCCCGAGGGAGCTGGGACGCGCGGCTGCTTGACTACCGTCTGACGCTGTGGTTGTAGCCTGTGGAACTCTCTGACGGAGACTACAGAAACAATCCAGCTGTTTGAGCTGATCTCGTTACACTTTGGAGTCGCTCAACTGCGTTTCTCTTGCTAAAAGCGCCCGAAAAACTCCACTAGCTTCGAGTTAGCATGCCGCTAAGGTCCCGCTGATCTGCCCCGGAGTGGAGCGGAGCGGGACATCGTGTAAGCAGCCAGCACGCACGGCTCCGATCGCAGCGGTCTGAGGCTCTGCTTGTATTTTTACAGTCCATATTACAGCTCCACAGACGACCAACGCTGCTGCCTCGCACGGAAGCCAGACAGCTGCGTGGTTCGCTGTCTCGGTTCTCCATCTTAGCTTCGTGTGTTAGCTCAGTTTAGCTTCCTACATTGGTTTTGTTATCGCCAACCCTCACTGCCCCACCCTCTGCTCCACCTCTTTTCCCATTTATGGATTGTCTGGACGTGAAGAAACGTGTGTCACGGCCAAAATGGAGGCGGTGGGAACCTCCCATTTTGCATCATTCTGAATATGTATTTCCAAATGGGCGGGCTATGTCCATAGATTTATATGTCGATGGTTCCAACCCACTTCAAGCTCAGCAGTATTTAAACCCTGGTCCCAGCAACGCTACCGCAGAGCCACGGTAAGCCGGGCCTCTGTTAGCACCAACCTGAGCTGTTAGCTTCAGCTAGCAACAGCCTTGTTGAAAGAGAGAAAAACAAGCACTACTCAGGTTCCCGGATATACTGGTAATCCAGACTATAAATAAATGCTAGATAGAGCTTGTGGTCCGGTATTTTTCTTCTTTGTTCATCTGCAACCCTTATACAAGCCTGTCTTTGCCACAAACTCATTCTTGACTCATCGCTTGACTTTTTTTTTCAAAACTTTATTGAAGAAATGATCGTATACAAAATCACAAAATGTATACAAAATTTAACACAGAACATGTGCCAGGGTACAAAAATATCAAATAAACTCAAATAATTTATATGTAGTGCAAATATGAATTGTTTTAAAACCATTTTTGTTAAGAGATCCATTAATCAATTTTATATAAGGCTTCAGTGGGACTTACGGAGAAATCCTGACTGTAGTTTCAGTTTCTGCTTTCACTTGTCTCTCTTCAAACCCTTTCCCTGTTGGCTGTACTGACACTCAACACCAACCAAACACACACACAGGTGGAGTGGGCGAGGAAAAAAGGTGTTTATCTGATGAGACTTATTATGCCTGTTTTATTTGGCCATTTATCAGAGCTCCAAGCACAAGTGCCAACAAAATTTTATATGCTTTACAGAGGCTCAAAGATCAGTTTCCTAATTTTAATAAACAGCATTCTTCCACCCCTATAAAAGAAATAAAGACAATCACACAAAAAATAAGAAAAACTTTCTTCAGACACACCATCAAAATATAACATAAATGACAACCATACAGAATTAAATTTTGTAATTGAGCCCCTAAAATTTTTTCTAATCTTCTCCAGGTGTAAATGAGACATTGTGTTCCCAACTCGGTGGCCATATGTTGGCACTGGTGAGAGTTCTTCCACCTGGAATGAATGAGTCTTAAAAAAAAAAGAGTCTTTTAGCAAGCAGACAAGAAAAGGCGACCATATGTAACTGGCAAGTGCCCAAAGAGGCATCCACCACGACTACCCTTAAACAAAGTGGACAAAGGGTCAGGGCGTACACTGGTCCCACCAATGGCGCAGATTTGCACTTGACATTGGTGGGGACTTATAAATCTACCACCCACCCCCACACACACACACCAAATTTGTGGTGTTGTTTTTTTTTTTTTTTGACCCGTAAAATAACAATAAAGTACCGATTTACTAGATATCCTATTATACATACTTAATTGTAATGTTACATAAATGTTTAACTAATGACTGACAAAGAGGTAGTTTAGACTACAGTTAACTTCAGCCATTGTGAAAATGAAACAGGTGTCATACATTAGTAACAATAAACCAATAACTAGAACAGAAAATATCTCTTTTAATATGTTAATAGCAAAACTATTACAAGTAATTACAAGGCTCATTTCAGCCAGTTTCAACCCAGACTAATATACACATTACTTCAGCCATAGTACATAATATTGCCCTCCTAAGACTGATTCTAACTTTCTTAATGATTTCTCTGACCTGGTCACCGACTGCATCTTGAGATATGACCATGTTTTATTTCTTGGTGATTTTAATATCCATGTATGCTGCCCTGACAACCTGCTGGCTAGAGACTTTTTGAATCTGTTGGACTCATTTAATTTAACACAATGGGTTTTGAGCCCAACTCACTCCAGGGGTCACACCCTGGATTTGTTTTTTTCTTTTGGCCTCCCTGTCATGAACCTTGAGTTTGTGCCTACAGTGTTTTCAGACCACTCCTCTATTTACTGTGATGTTAATTTGCCTCGCCCTGATTCTGTGACATATGTTCCTGCTACCAGGTTTAGAGCTTTGAATGATGTTACAGTCATGAAGTTTGTGGACAGTATGTCTGTAAAATTGGAGTCTTTTAACTCAGAGCTATGTAATATAGAGGACTGTTTACAGTTTGATTTTTTTTGTAATCAGGCTCTGGATGAGGTTGCTCCTCTAAGGCTTAGGAAGCCTGGGCCTCGGAGAGAGCCTCGGCTATCTGACGCCACTCTGGCCTGCAGGCGGACGTGTAGGTCCTGTGAGAGAAAGTGGAAGAAGGATGGCCTACAGGTCTCCTGCGAGATGTTCAGAGCATCGCTGGTTGCATACCAGGATGCTGTGAGGGTCGCTAGAACTGCCTATTTTGCTAACATCATTGACACAAACTCTCATAATCCAAAGATTCTGTATAAAACTCTCAACGCTGTTTTGGTGTATCAGGAGCCTGGTTTTACATCTTCTACTATTGCTGGAGACTGTGCTGACTTTCATAACTTTTTTGTCAGTCTCTGATATTAGAGCAGCTATTTCTGGCTCCTATACAGGGTCTGATCCAGTTATTCCATCTCGGCCCACCTTTAGCTCCTTTAATTCGGTCTCATATTCAGAGTTGTACAAGTTAGTCTTGGGGCAAAAGCCGTCTGGTTCTCCACTTGACGTCTTACCACCTCGTCTCTGGAAGGAGGCTTTCTCGTGTCTTGGCCCGTCGCTAGGTCTGATCATTAATGGGAGCCTGAGCACAGGAGTGGTTCCGGCTGCATTGAAAGCTGCAGTGATTCGGCCGATCCTGAAGAAACCTGGAGCTGATGTCTCTGTGCTTGCTAATTACAGGCCAATTTCCAACCTCCCTTTTACCTCGAAACTGCTGGAGAAAGTTGTTTATCAGCAGCTTGTGTCTCATATATCTGACTCCGATTTGTTCGAGGTTTTTCAATCAGGGTTTAGGTCTGGTCATAGCACAGAGTCAGCCTCGCTGAGGGTTTTGACATCTATATTTCCCTGGACCAGGGTTTGTCTGTTGTGCTCCTTTTGTTAGATCTAACTGCAGCTTTTGATACGGTCGACCATGCCATTCTCCTGGATCGTTTGGAGCGGTGGGTTGGGATCACTGGGTCTGCACTGGACTGGTTCCGCTCGTACCTCCATGGAAGGACGTTCTGCGTTAAATCGGGGGACGCATTTTCCTCCTAGGAGGACCTTCGCTGGGGGGTCCCACAGGGCTCGATTCTTGGCCCTCTTCTTTTTTCTATTTTTTTGCTGCCCCTTGGCCCAATCCTCCATAAACATGGCATTCAATTTCACTTATATGCAGATGACTGCCAGATTTATACCTCGTTTCGGCAGGGGGATGGTCTGGACATCATGTCCCTTGAGTCCTGTCTCAACGAGGTTAAGTCTTGGCTAGCGGCAAAATTCCTACATCTTAATGAGGGTAAAACAGAGCTGATTATTTTCGGCCCAAACAGCAGGCAGGCTATGAGTTCCAAAGTTGATCTGGGCCCTCTCTCCCCCATTCTGAAGCAAGTGGTCACTAGCTTGGGGGTGAGAATTGACTCTGGCTATAAGTTTGACGCTCACATCAACTCTGTGATTCGATCATGTTTTTTTAATCTGCGACGCAGATTATGGAGAGTCCACCTGGAGCAGGTACTCCATGCTTTTGTAACCTCTAGGCTGGATTACTGCAACTCCCTTTATGCTGGGCTCAGTCAGTCATCGCTTCATCGGCTCCAGCTTGTGCAGAACAGCGCCGCCAGGTTTTTGACCGGGGCCAGGAAATGGGACCATATCAGTCCAGTTCTGGCCTCCCTACATTGGCTTCCGGTCTTTCATCGGGCACGTTTTAAACTCTTGGTGTTTGTTTTCCGCTTCTTTCAGGGAGGTCTCCCTTCTTATTTGTCCGCACTTCTGAGGAGACATGTGCCAACACGCTCTTTGCGCTCCTCTGATCAGTGCCTGCTTGTGGTCCCCCGCACTAGGTGTCGGACTCGTGGTGATCGGGCTTTCTCTGTTTTAGCGCCATCTCTCTGGAATCAGCTACCACCGTCAGTTAGACTATCTACATCCCTGCAGGTTTTTAAGAGTCGACTGAAAACACATTTTTATCGTCTAGCGTTTCCAGATCTTGCCTGAAGGCTGATTGTTTTTATGTGTTTTATGCATTATGTATTTGCATGTATTATGCATTTTTATAGTCTTTTATTGTCGTTTACTGTTTTAATTTTTTATCATGTTTTTATGTTGTTCTTCAGCGCCTTGGCCTCCCGTGATGGGAGTGGAAGGCGCTTTATAAATAAAATTTTGATTGATTGATTGATTGAATATACATTATAACGTATAGGAAAAGTTCTTGACCTTGTGAATTTGTTAACTACTTAAGCAACATTATCACTGAATAAAAAGTATTTCTCCGTCTCTCAAAGCAAATATATGACATTTCTAGGCAGGTGATGTTGCTTCATTTCAAATCAGTAAGCTGTGAGGTTTTTTATGCTAAACATGAACTACTTTTACCACAACATACTGTACCACACAACAGCTCAATGTCCACTGCTCCTATGTGAAGGAGCCAAAAACATGCCTTCACCTCTCGTTAACAGAAATAAACTGCTGGCATACTTGTTTTACATCTATACTGTCCAGTTTGTCTCATTTGGGTCATTGTTGATCTGAGCCATGTTTTTAGTCTCCTGAGAGCACTGAAACTTCTTTCAGCTTCAGCTGATGATACTGGGATGACTAAAAGCAGCCTGACAAGAGTTTCAACTTGATCAAATAGACCCCTCACCTCCACTGGCATTCCTCGCATGATAGTAGCCACCTCTGTGCTAGATTTAAAGGTATACTTTGACCTGAACATGGCTAGCTGGACTTTTAGTGTCTGCCTGTTCATTTCTGGGTACTGATCAACAATGCTATCCACCTCTCCAGTGAGCAGAATGTCTTCTAGCTTCTGCAATAAACCTAAATCTGGTTGGTTGAACCTCTCCTGAAACTGAACATCAACAGTATCCAGCAATTTGTAAAACTCTGCTCTGTAATGCTCCTCAGGTGACTTGGGAGTGTGATGGCTGGCCCCACCAGTGAATCGTTTTGGTGGCCGTCTCTGATGAGGAATCTGAATGGGCTCAATGCCAAGGGAGTCCACCATTTCCACTGCTTTATCAAAAATCTCATGAAATCTCTCTTCATTCCTTTTTAGTTGTAGAGTGGATCTGACACACTCTATTGAGCTTCTCATTCCTGCAATAGTTGCAATCCGTTTCTGCAGGGACTTGTTCAGACACTCTAGCTCCTCAAGAACTTCCAATGCCAAAAGAAGCCCAAGCACAGTTTTGCCCTTTTCAAACCTCTCGTGCAATCCATTTGCCCTTGCACCTGTGCTAGATCCAATTGCTGCCATCTCCTCTAAGCTAGTCAAAACACTTTCATACTGAGACAGAACTGCTTTGACAGCCGTTCCCCTTACTGTACACCAGGTTGGGCAGAGTGGACTGAGTGATGTTGAGGGTCTCTCTGAATCTGTTGTTACTGCCGAAAACAAAGCTTTGAATTTTCCGGACTGTTTGCTCAGTGACCCCAGATCATGTACCCACTCTAAAGCATCACGTATTAAAGGACTAGCCTGACATGCAGCCTGTGTTATTAAGTTCAGGCAGTGTGACCCACAGTGCACGTACAATGCCAGTGGCTGTTATTTCTTCACTTCTGCCTGAGCACCTGAATAAGCTCCGGACATGTTTGCAGCACCATCATAGGTCTGACCCCTTAAACAAGCCATTGGAATATTCAGCCCTAAAAGCACATCCACAGCTACTCTAGCTATCTCCACTCCAGTAGTTCCTGAGACCTCATATAAGCCAACAAAAACCTCATGTGTAGGGTTGGGCATCGTTTGAATTTGGACGATTCCGGTTCCGATTCCAATTCCTCGTTTCGATTCCGGTTCCTATCGATTCTCGATTTCGATTCTTTCAAGATGTTTTAAATGAGCCAGCTGACCATAGGTCTTACTTGATGAAATTGTGTAAACTTCAACATGAATTTTTATTCTGTGAACAATAACATCACCTTAACTTAGACAAAAACATGCTTTCAAGAAAGAACAAAAGACTTCAATCAGTCAGACAATCAGTGTGTTTGTTTCTGAACACAACTCACAGCCTCCTACAAAGTCTGGGAACTGAAGGAGCCTCTAGGACAAGAGGCAAAATTTCTGCAAGATAACTAAAACAGTCTCTGTTTTCAGCTAAAACTCTCAGGATGATCATATCCAGGATGACTGAGAATAAGTTAAACTTAAATGTAGCTGCTGTCAGTAACCATATAACAGATTTTAAAAACTAAAACTCTCCACAGACTAAATAGTGCAGAAAAGCAGAAAATCATCTCACAACTTAGCGTGTTGAGATGTATTATTGGAGATTTATTATTATTATCATTATTTTATTTATTTATTTGTTTGCCGCATCGGCTCCTAGTGGGTGTTAGTGCAGATTAGCTGCATCAGCTGTTTTTATTTCTGCAGTGAGATATGTAACCTCACCCGCCCGGAGTTTGTTCTTCTAAACTCGTATTAAATCCACGGTGATGACGCATTTTAATGAGCTTCCTCTTTGCGGTATTTTTCGTTGCAGGATGCAAAGCTTATATCACTTTCACGGAGTAAAAGTTCGGCAGATGTGTTTGTTTACATTTTTGCCACTGAGCGCCGCACAGTGTGAGAGAAGAGGGGGAGACGCGATGCTGCACTCAGGGTCTCTGCAGCTCCAGTGGGAGTGACAGGTCAGCTGATCAGCAGGTATAGTCGGCTCTGAAAGGCGTTCATTAGAAATTGCGCATCACGTTTTTTTTCCGGTTAAAGTCACTTTAGAACGCCTCCGCATCTCTGCAGCTGCATTTTTTTCATGATTGCACGGTAACGCAAACACTTCCGGCGGTTTTTACTTCCGGTTGGCAAACTGGGAATCGAAACTAGAAATGGAAAGTAAAATATTTGAACGATTCCGGAAAAACTGACTGTTAGTCCCGGTTCCAATCGATGCTCGATTCTCGATGCCCAACCCTACTCATGTGGAACCAGGTCTTCATCCACATATCTAAAACATATGGACTCTTGCTCTGTGCCTGAGATATCTTGAGTGCCATCTATAATGATGGAGTACTGCAGGACAGATAAAGACTGCATAGTTTGTGCAATACCTCTGACAATGCAGTTTCCTAACAACTGCAAAATCTCATTTTGTGCTTGTGGAGAGATATAGTCATGACAACGGGATAGCGAGTCAGAAAGACAGGCATTATCCTTGGATATATATTTTAAATGTTGAAACAAGTTACCATCTTCCTTGCCATGACCCCGTAGTGCCAAACCCTGCCTTGTAAGGTACTGTATTGAACCCACAATTGTTTGTAAGCAGTGCCTGGCACTTTCCTGTTGTTTTGACCAGGCACTTGAGATTACTGAATCTATTGGGGCTGCTTCTTGGGCACAAACTGTAACTGCATGATGATGGGATCGAGATTTTTGGTGGCATTCAAATCTTTCAAGAGCATTCATCCAGTTAGTAAACCCCTTTGATGAGAATGCAGGGTCTGCCTTTTTTGACATAGTACTTTTCTGTACAGTGAATGTTTTCACACAGTAAAAACAGAGAATTCCCTTCACTGTGGGGCTATAATGAAGCCATGGATATTCTTTGTACCACCTCTCCTGAAAACGAAGGGTCTTACTAGACAATGTTTGGACTGGGATATATTTGGGATTAGGCTGGTTTGGCTTATTTTCAATGTCCAGAAAATCTCCACTTCTACACTGTTCTTCATTGTTGTCACTCTCACTGCCGCTCTCCCTGTTGCTCACTACAGCTGCACCAGTTTCCTTAGAAATAGACCAGATAATACAATTAGCCACACTGTAACACTGACTATGTGATAACACATATATGACTTCATAAATTCACCACTCATTTTAGGTAGATTAAATACCTTTTATCCACACATTAAAACCATTAATATATTAATATGAAAACATGATTATGTGCATAATGGGCCTCACCTTTGGCCCTGACTCTTCCCCTCTGACATCACTACTACCTGGCAGGATTGCCACCTGATAACACATTGATGAATGCCACACAAAAAGTGAAACATTTTCTGTTAAATATACACTAATGAATTCACTTCACCTCATCAGCATAACATCTGTCATGATGCTAACTACTAGTAATCTATAGCACTAAATCAACATTCAGATTCACCTGTGGCCTTGACTCTTCACCTCTGTCTGAGCTACAACATGGCTGAGCTTCATCTGTCACCTGTTAAATAACAGTAATGAGCAGTCACATAGCATGTGCTTTAAACACAGTGATGAACCATCATTGGTAACCATAAACCACAGCAGCACTACATCACCAACACCAAGTCATCATTCAACTTCACCTGTGACCCTGTCTCTCCATCGCTGTCTGAGCTACAACATTGCTGTGTTGGTTCTGTCACCTGAAAAAATAGGACATGCATCATCATTAATAATTGCACGGTGAGTGCATTTTAAAACTATTTTGTGCCAATAACGTTATGATGGACTCGTTCCTTTAGCAAACTTAACTTTAAGTGACTTACACTTTTCTTTGTAAAAAAACTCCTTATGTCTTCAACCTTCTTCTTTTTAGCCTCCATCCTCACTCGCTTTTGGCCCTATGTGTCACTCACGTCACATTGTAAACACAAGAGTCTTGCATTCGAACATTTTCCTTCTGCTTTAGCGCGCCGCTGCTAACAACCGGCATACCGGTAGTTTGGCTCACGCGAGCGTCACATGAGTGTCACGTGTCGTGACAACATGCGCAGTCAATCACACCGGCCTTATGCGTTACGGCAGTAGGACTCGAGGAGAGAACGTCATTTAACCCTTTCTGCACCTCTGGAGTAACGAGACATTGAATGGCTTGTTGTTTTTTAGCGGAGGCGGTCAAATTATTGGTGGGGACTATTTGCTCGTTGCTGGATATTGGTGGGGACACGTCACCACCGTCCATGCCAAATCTACGCCCTTGGGTCCCACAGATCCTGGAGAGTGCATCAAAAATAGGCCCCCAATACCTCTGTAGTTTCAGGCACGTCCAGAACATGTGGAGAAGTATAGCGGGTGACCGGCTGCAATGTTCACTTGTTGGGTACAAGTTTGGCTTACTTTTGTCTGTCTTTGGACCAATGCAAAAGGTGCACCACCTTGATCACCTGCTCACGAGACCCATATCTGATTTTTTGTGACAGTCTGATAAGCACCGATCTGATTTTTTCAAATCTGATCCAGGTCACTTTCATATGTGGTACTGATTGCGACTTCAGTCTTAATGATCATGTTGCATTAAATCCACCTCCTACGTCACTGATCAGCGCAGGTGAGCGTCGTGAGTTGAAGTTCCTGAGGAGCAGCGCTGACAGAGGGATTCAGAAGGAGTCAAGTTTTGGAATTAAAAATCCAGGAGAGAATGAGAGCGAGGGTGCTGCTGGAGTGAAGTGTCTCTCCGGTCACTGTGAGAGTGGGGTTTGTGGGGTGGGGGGTCTCAGTGAGAGTGGGGGGTGGGGGGGGGGGGGGGGGGGGGGGGGGGGGGGTGTTCTCCGTGAATGAACTTAAACTTAAAGTAGCTCTCCAGAGTATTTCTTTTATCTGATGGCACCATCTAGTGGCTGACAAGCGTATCACACCAATAGTCGGGTCAACTCGGTAATTTAAGATGGCGATTTCTTGTGTATGAATGTGCTTCTGTAGCCAAAACACGTTGTTTTACAAGTATTATTCTCATGTCATGTTGTGTTTTCATATATTTATATTTTAAAGACTTACTTGTCCGTGAAAAGTTTACCAACGCTGCATCAGCCGAGGTGCTTCCTTAAATTTGAAGCACATAAGCGGTAGTCTAACACTATTGGTTAGTTCTGGTTGCCACTCAGTTTCCTATTGGATGGCTTTTAGTGTTTTCTGTTTAATAAGGCCAGTAGAATAATGTTGATTTACAAATGGAAACTGTTCTTTGAACCTCTATAAAGCACATGAAACTTTGTTGGAGTTCACAATGATCCAGGACCCCTGATAAATAGCCAAACTCAACTCCAAAAATTAGGCCTGCAATGAAAAGACTGGTTTTCCTCTCCCATTGAGCCAGGACATGAAAATGAAATGAGCTGCGTGTTGTTTGGCCAGTTTACCCTGATGCCTCCAAGATGCTGCCTCCACGATGCTGGCTCCATGATGGTGTGTGTGTGTGTGTCAGGGGAATTGATTAATAATGTTTTTATTATTTTTCTGTCTCTCACTGTTCAAATAAACCTACCGCTGATGTTATAGTGATCATTTTATTTACTCAGCAGGGAGTGATTTTTTACTGGCTGTAATCTTTTATAGATCATCTAAATAACATAGAAATCACTGATTTCTTCAGGGGTAATTAGTTAAAATGATAATTGATTTATCTTCTTTACTTTGAACAAATTGCTTAAATTTGCCTAACTGAGATGAAGTTTTGTATGAAGTGGTTTGAATATTACCTTTTAGGCAAACGTGAGCATGTTTAGAATTTAAATCTTGATAAAACCATGTAAAATTTTATATACATGAAGGGTTGGGGTGTGGTCTCTCTGTAATTGTGGCTATTATGTTTTTATGTCTTGTTAGAATGACTAAATAAAAAAAAAACATACCAATCAAAATTCAAATCAGTTTCATTACTAATCAACCAAAGCAGTTACATTATTTCTCACACAGGAGAAAATAAGATCTCTGTTTATATTTTCAGGTAAATCTAATTGAGTGGGGAGGAAACTGATTTCATGTTCAAGCTACGCAGAAAGAGAAACCACAGTTCCATCTTGAATGAAGCTTCCTGACAGCTCCAGATGACAGCTCCAGATGTTCTTCTACATTCTTGTTCAAGCATTTTCTTGCCATCCACAGCTTCTGTCTCCTCTACCTTCACAATTTTTATTAGATGAACTCTTAAATTAATCATGTTAATTTGGTTTGTCAGTCTGAATATTAATAAAGATTACATTTTGTTTCACTAAAACTGCATGAGTTTATTTTAGAATTTATTGTAGTCTCATTACATGGGATTTCCCATAAATAAACAACTAATATTGATGCTAATAGAATATTTTTAGAGGAATTCAAGTGGTGTTAATCACTGTCTAGTGGTTATTATATAAACTCAGACAGATATAAGGTGACATGTGGGTCTGTAAAATGTCATTAACAATACCTCCATGCGTATGTGGGGCCAGGAGAGCCTCTTCGCCCATCGGGAGAGGGGTTGGGGCTGCTCCGGTGGCGGTCTCTCTGGGGTCCTCCTTGGGTCTTTGGGGGCAGGTCTGTGGCCTCTCACACTCACTATTGGACATTCCTCTAGAGAAACCTTACATACACAAACGCGTGTACACACACAGGTGCTCACATGGTGCTCTCACAAGTATGGGCTTGGGTGTTTTTAAAGTTAAAGTCCCAAGTCATCATCACACAATGGTGAAATTATATCTCCGCATTTGACCCATTCCCATGGTGGGGAGCAGTGAGCTGCAGTTGTGGCCGCGCTCGGGAACTATTTGGTGGTTTAACCCCTCAATCCAACCCCTTAATGCTGAGTGTCAAGCGAGGAGGCATTGGGTCCCATTTTTTCAAAGTCTTTGGTATGACCCGACCAGGATTCGAACCCTGATCTCCCAGTCCCGGGGCGGACACTCTACTACTAGGCCACCGGAAATTGGTTAACCTAAAGGCTACTGCACACTGAAAGCATCAGCGACGCGGAACGGCAGCGGAACGTCGCCGCTTCAAATAGAATTCATTATAGTCTATGGGGGTGTCACAAACCAGCCGCGACACAGCAATTTCCAGACGCGTCCCAGAAGCGGAATGCCGCGCCGCTAAAGATAGGATCGGGTTCTATTTTTGCCGCGTGCCGCTTCTGGGATGCGTCAATTTCCGCAGTTAACATGGGGCTAGACAGGAAATCACACTCAGTTTCAGTGTAAAATGCCCGGTGATTTTCAAAATAAAAGTCTGGTACAGCGATGCGGTTTCATATCTATGTAGATTACGTCTATAGGTGTGACCTCACGGCTTATTTACTACCGCATCGTTCGAGAAGTGCAGCGGTGTGTTTTTCATGGCTTTAATCTTGGCAGTGGTGAGTAAAAACATTATATATGACATCAAACAGCAATATCAAACGTCATTTCCTTCTTTTTAGTTTAATGGCGGACGTCATAAACAAACCGTGACCTTTGAAGTCTCGAGGGATCTTGTGATCTCGCGAGTCGAGCGAGGAGCGCTGCGGTGAAGCCGCTTCGCTGCTGCCTCTCTCGGTGTGCACTGGAGTGTCGCGATTGTCGCGAGTAAACCGTTCCGCTGCCGTTCCGCGCCGCTGATGCTTTCAGTGTGCAGCAGGCGTAAGGCTGTAGTTGGCACTATATGCACTATGATTTATTACCGTGTGCTTTTCAGCAAAAATTGCTAGTGTTATAGATCTTCATGTTGTTGGTGCAGTGATTTGGTTCTGTTGTATTTTTGTGTCCCTTTTTTTTCTTTTCTCTTTTTCTCTTTCTGCAGGTCTAGAAGCGGATTCTTTTGCATTTTTTATTGTTTATTTTTGTGAACTCCCCCCTTCATTCTCTTTCCCCCCTTTCTCTTTCATTTCCGTGTCCGTTGAAATTGTAACCAACCGAAAACATTTCTCATCAAGTTCTGATATCAGATGGGTGTTATAGCTGAATCTATAACGATCCACCTGTGAGAATAAAACTGTAAGGCTTGTTTTCGGCACTCAGACATCAATTCTGTTTGCTATACAGCCAAACAGGACATGGGAGAAGAAAAAAAAAAAATAATATCTCTATTCCAAATTTAACTCGATCAACATTTTTTAATATTATCCAAGTACATAAATGAATGTAAATGCATGCATATTTCTATGGATGTATGTACAGTGAAAGTATTTGAACACCCTGTGATTTTGCAAGTTTTCCCACTTAGAAATTACGAAGGGGTCTGAAATTCACATTGTAGTTGCATTCCCGCTGTGAGAGACAGCATATAAAAATTTTCAGGAATTTACATTGTATGATTTTTAAAGAATTTATTTGTGTTGTACTGCTGCACATAAGTATTTGAACACCTGAGAAAATCAGTGTTAATATGGTACAAAAGCCTTTATTTGCAATTTCATAGGTCAAACGTTTCCTGTAGTTCTTGACCAGGTTTGCTCACACTGCAGCAGGGATTATGGTTCACTCTTCCACACAGATCTCCTCTAGATCTCCAGATTCCAGTGGTGTAGTCTACGTGATACGCAGGTATATGCTGTATAACCACTAGAAAGGCTGAAGAATTTCCGTATAACTGTTGCACAGTGGGAAATGTTTGTATTTTAGTTAAGGCGCATGGTTTGTGTGTGTTTTTGTTTGCATGATTTCATATGATTTTGTTTTGATGTGTTTTGCTATTGAGTGTTTTTTCCTTCCTGGAGCACTCCCTGAGACACTGATTAGTGAACTGGCGATAAATGGAGCTGGGGAGAACAGGTGTGAAAAGCCCACAGGTGCAACCGGACTCTGTTAAGGGTTATATAAGAAACTGAGAGGAGACAAGCAGGAGCACAGAGTAGTTTGCCTGGAGACTCCGTGAGACGCACAGGCGCACCGGAACCACGCGCGCACGCCCAGGTAAACCAGCGCCTGGTGGAGGGATCAGCGAGGAGCACCGTTTGGAGATGGACAAGTCGTGCAACACAGAGGATCAGGGCGGAGGTTTCCCTCTGCCCTCGTCTGTAAGTACCGTCCCCTCTCGTTGGGAGAGCCGGCTGAGTTGGAGTTGGGCCTGTGGAATACCGTGGTGTCGGCCTGTATTGGCGGTGTGCTCTCCTGTGTTGTCCTAGGCGGAGCGGCGTGTCCTGAGAGAGAAGGAGCGGTCATAGGACGCGGAGCCACTGACGGGAGGAGCACTCCAGGACGCCAAGCTGCGGCAGGAACCGAGCCTCAGGAAGTCAGCCAAGCGGGACAGCCCTGCGTTGGGGGAGGAGCCATCAGCAATCGGACTGGTGATTTGGATGGGGAATATTTCAGAGGACAACCTTTTTAGATTAGTTTTTAAAGACTTTTAATACTCTGATTTTTATGAAGAAAAATAAATTGCCTCTGATTTATTTGACCGGTGGTTGTGGTCTGTGCCTTGGACTCTGGGATTGTGCCCTCACTTGGATCCAGTGTGAACCTTGGTATTTTTCCACTGGTCACATAACCACTTAAAAGTGGCCAATGATACGTAACGTGCAGCATAGGTTGCGGGGGCTCGCCGACAGGCTCACAAGGACGGACGGAGTCCACTTTTCTAAACATCCATCGAACGAGACGGAGAATGCATGCTTGTGATTGGTTGGTTTTGTTCCCAGAGACTGCTCACTAACACAGCACACTGCTAATCTGGTATTTTCTGTCGTTTATTTGTGTCTTTTATTCATGTCTGACGCTGCTGCGGGTGCTGGAGAGCGCATCACCCGCGCTCCTGTGATTTCACCTAACCCGTGTGGGTTGAACTGCTTACCGTAGTTCAAAAGTAACTTATGAGGTGTAAAAGAGTAGGAAGCCAGGAAACTGTTTTTTCTGGTGGATGGAGAGGAGAAACAGAGACAGACAGGACAGGAAAATATTCAAATAATAACAAGAAAACTAAACAAAGTTCTTGAAAAGGAAAATGTAGGTAGATTTATCCCACTACACCTTTTCACATCCATAAAGAAATAATTCATAAGCATGTGATATCTATACATTTGATACAAGTCAGTCCCGCATCCAGGGCCACATCAGGGCATTTTGGAGGCCGAGGCAACCCCCCCCCCCAGATTGTCGTTGTAAATGAGAACGAGTTCTCAATCGACTCATCTGGTTAAATAAAGGTTAAATATCTATTTATCACTGAAAACAAATCCAAATGAAATAATTGTGATGCATCGAGATATCGAATTGAATCGTGAGACTAGTGAAGATGCACACCTCTAGTGGACAGGTGTCTTAAACAAGCTTAGACAGGTGCTACTAATTTAGATTAATATATGGAGTAGAGGTGGACTTTTTAAAGGCAGAGGAACAGGTCTTTGAAAGCCAGAATTCTTGCTGATTGCCAGGTATTCAAATACTTATGTGCAGCAATGCAATACAAATAAATTATTTAAAAATCATACAATGTAAATTCCTGATTTTTTTAAATGTTGTCTCTCACAGTGGGAATGCACCTACAATGTGAATTTCAGACCCCTCCATGATTTCTAAGTGGGAGAACTTCAAATACGTATGTATGTATGTATGTATGTATGTATGTATGTATATATGTATGTATGTATGAAACACATTCCTTGACATATAGCTCAGAAGAACCTGAGAATTTTTACATAAAAGCACAAAACCAAACATCAAAAAGTAAAAATTATGGTAAGTTAGACAATGCAAAGAAAGAATATTCCTTTTTAATAACATAATGCAAATCATGAATATCCACACGAGTATTTCAGGTTTAATTACATGTCAAGTAGAAACTCTACACCCTAACATCTGTCTCTGTGCCTGTCAGCACTCAGATGTTTCTCCTCTGTTGGAGGTCCTCATTAGATTAGTCTCTAGGAGAACTTCAACCTTAGTTGAATGTGATGTGTCAGTATATCCTGATCAAAGTCATTCATTTTTCTCCTCCAGTTCTATTCATTCTAGATGTTTCCCAGCCATCTCTCCTTCATGATGAACTTCTTACTTATTTTTAGTGGAGTTGCTGACTAAACTGTTATAGTCATCTCCACCTCACAACGCTCACTGTTCATTACAGTGTAAATCCTGTCTCTT
>SSNS01000056.1:2625952-2697776 GCA_006937985.1 Aphyosemion australe | reverse complement strand
GTTATGGACAATCCATAACGAGAAGTCCAATAACAGAACACCACTCAGGTTCAGATGAGGGGGGCCGTTCCTACCAACCACACCTTTGCAGGTCTCACTGTCGTTGCCCACGTGAGCATTGAAGTCCCCCAGCAGAACGAGGGAGTCACCCGAAGGAGCGCTTTCCAGCACCCCCTCCAGGGACTCCAAAAACTGAGCTGCAGTTTGGTGCATAAGCACAAACCACAGTCAGGACCCGTCCCCCCACCCGAAGACGGAGGGAGGCTACCCTCTCGCTCACCGGGGTAAGCCCCAACGTACAGGCACCAAGATGGGGGGCAAGAAGTATGCCCACCCCTGCTCGGCGCCTCTCAGTGGGAGCAACTCCAGAGTGGTAGAGAGTCCAACCCCTCTCGAGGAAACTGGTTCCAGAGCCAGAGCCATGCGTTAAGGTGAGTCCAACTATATCTAGTCGGAACCTCTCAACCTCACACACCAACTCCGGCTCTTTCCCCACCAGAGAGGTGACATTCCACGTACCAAGAGCTAGCTTCTGTAGCCGAGGATCAGACCGCCAAGGTCCCTGCCTTCGGCTACCGCCCTTTGCACATTGCACCCGACCCCTTTGGCCCCTCCCACGGGTGGTGGGCCCATGGGAAGTCAAAACATGTTGTATTATTATTAAACAGTAACTACAGTTTTTGCTACCTGTACCTTAATTCTACTATGCAATACGTTAATTTACTCACCCAGAGAACTTTGGTGCTATTTGGAGTCTGAGAAATATCCATCTACGATCGGCGTATATCCATCCATAATGGGAGTTATTGTAGCAGCGGTGCAGCCTCTAAATAAGGCATTATCTGCCACTAAAGTCCTTCATTTCACCAGTGATTTGGTATGAATCACTAGCGCTATTCCCTGTTAGTTCGGAGTGTCTTGGACGTGCTTTGTTGTCCTTTACAGAAGTTTAGTGAAAGTAGCCGGCGGCGACTGCAGTGACGTCACGGCCGTTTGGCTTCATTGAGCAGAACTTTCACTCTGTGCTCTCACGGTGGTCGATTAGACAGGACTTGCTACTGCAAATATCAGCGTGGTTCGCATTTGCGTGCATTTCAGTTGCCAAATTTTCCAATAATTCCATTGCCAACCTTCGTAGAGCACAGAGAGAAAGTTCTGCTCAGATCAGACGCGGTGCTATTCATCTGTTTTCTAGCAGCACTTTACTTTCACTTTACTTTCATCCATTTCGATCGAGTGGGTGGGGAGTAGGTTGATACACACACACGCACACATACCAACACAGACATGCCAATCAAAGCAACATTTTACAATTAAATATCTTAATTTATCCTCTCATTTACCACTGATTTTCAGTAGCATAATACTAGCCGGAAATAACTAACCTATCCACGTTATTTTTGAGTAGCCTCATGGAGAAACGCTGATGCTAGCAACATCCGGTGAGATACCGGAAGTAGCACATACTCATTGGTTTGCATTGTGAGGTTTCGTTGCTAGTAGCAGTTTATTTGAACATTTGAAGAGGATTTAAAAAAATATTTACCCCCGAAAAATGTAGTCACGTGCCTCGGGAAGACGTTGCGCTGTTGGCGCTTGTACTAACAACCAGAGAAAAATTAATTTGTAGCTACAAGAGCGATATTTAGAACATGCACCTCCAGAGTGAGAGAGCGTGCAGCTGTAGCGTCGGTACGGTTCTCGCCGCCTCCCTAGAGATGAGGAACCCAGAAGGATGTGGCTGAAAAATCTTAACTTGAAACCACCACAAACTTTATTTGTGCGTTCCTTTCATTTTATTGTGAAAAAACTCTGAGAGGAACACCCGCATCCTACTTTGTAGTTGGATATGACAAAACTCCGGAGTAGAGACGCAGAGTAGTAGCAGTCTCACAACAACAGGAATTATTTCATGTGTACAATTTTCTTAATAGTTATAATTTAACGTGTGTTTAGACTGCTGTTATTAACCTAAAAGTGCCATCCTGCTGTTTGTATTTCCCCTGATGTAGAAACTAAAACCCAGGCTTGGTGATGAGGGATTTAAGGCTCTGACTCGGCTCTACGTCTACTTTTAAGTAAATAAGATTGTGTCCCACCTCTTTCAACAAAACGCCGACAACGATGTAGGTACTGATAAGCCTCCGAGCTTTTAAGATTGTTTATTGCCTTGCTGTCAGACGCCACTGAGTTCAGAAAGTAGCTAAAATGCTACTGTACGTTAGCTTTGGCCAGGCTTTAAGATCATCCCCCCCACCTCTCTGCTTCAGTAGGCAGACGGAGTGTAACGGTGTCCCATTTGAGCTGTGACAGCTGGTGTTCATGCATGTTTTCAGTCTCTAAAAGCCCATAAAAAAAGGATTAGCATGAAGGAATCGCATCGTCTCAACGTAAACAAATGCGGACCGGAAGTTGTTAGCATCTTTCGCGCAAAGCATCACGGGCCGTGAGAATAACGTGGATACTTCCAGTCGGAACCTGAAAACTAGCATTTCTTCATGCACAGGGTCCACTCCTTCTGCTGTGCTTGGGTGCAATATATGTTGTGCCACTAGCGGGCGCAAGAGCACCGCTATCAAAATATGTTTACTGGACCACCACCACAAAAGAAGAAATGAGCTCGTCACATGACCAAACAAATGTGCTCAAACATGAAGCGGTTAACAAAAAGCACAGCGTGGGAGTAGTTTATTCTTGATTATCTTGATGGGCAGCAGTAGCCCAGGAGGTAGAGCGGGTTGTCCAGTAATCAGAAGTTTGCAGGTTCGATCCCAGCTCCGGCCAGAGAATGCTGCTGTGTGTCCTTGGGCAAGACACTTAACCCGCCTTGCCTGCTGGTGGTGGTCGGAGGGACTGGTGGCGCCAGTGCTCGGCAGCCTCGCCTCCGTCAGTGCGCCCCAGGGCAGCTGTAGCTACGTTGTAGCTCATCCCCACCAGTGTGTGAATGTGTGTGTGAATGGGTGGATGACTGA
Source organism: Aphyosemion australe (assembly GCA_006937985.1). Lineage (NCBI taxonomy): Eukaryota > Metazoa > Chordata > Actinopteri > Cyprinodontiformes > Nothobranchiidae > Aphyosemion > Aphyosemion australe. The sequence goes on along the minus strand of SSNS01000056.1, from coordinate 2,694,804 downwards.
TTGTGTTGTGAAGCGCCTTGGGGGGTTGTAGAACCCTAAGAAGGCGCTATACAAATACAGGCCATTTACCATTACCATTTGATTATTTCAATCTTGGAACACAAGCCCCACATCAAAGCGCTGAGCCTGGCAGAGCATGGCGCAACAAACTGAACCGAGACCAGCAACAGGATAGTCTGCCATGACGCTCCTGCTTGCATCTGACTCCTGATTTGTCTAGTACAGGGGTCTCCAACTCCAGTCCTCGAGAGCTACCATCCTGCTAGTTTTCTGTGTTTCCTGCTCTGCCACACCTGAATGGAGTAATTTAATCCTCACCTTACCTCTGCACAGGCCTGTTAATTACTCATTAGGGCGACGGTGGCATAGGACTTAAGTGGTCGCCCCACAATCGGGAGGTCGTGGGTTCGCGCCCCGCTCAGTCTGTCGCTGTCGTCCTATATATATATATATATATATATATATATATATATATATATATATATTTAATATTCACTGCTCACAAAAATTAAAGGAACACTTTTTTTATTGGGCCTGGCACAAAATCAATTAAACCTGTCTGATAATTTTCTGGTTGATAAAGCAGCTGAGGGCATTGTTAATCACTTTCAGCTGTATTGGTGTTCATGGACTTAACGACAGGTGCACTAAAGTGGCAACAATTACAAAACCCTCAAAACAGGACTGGTTTAACATGTGGAGGTCATTTCAAGTTTCTCCCTCTTGATCTTTTTTGGCTGGTTTTCCACTCGTGCTAGTTTTGGCTTGAGTAATTATGTCTACTGGCAGCATGAGGCGATTCCTTAACCCTACAGAAGTTGCACAGGTTGTTCAACTTCTCCAGGATGGCACATCCACACGTGCTGCAGCAAGAAGGTTTAATGTGTCTCCCAGCACAATCTCCAGAACATGGAGGAGATTTCAGGAGACTGGTGGTTATTCTCGGAGAGTTGGACAGGGCCGTAGAAGGTCCACAACCCATTGGCAGGACGGATACCTGCTCCTTTGTGCAAGGCGGAACAGGCTGAGCACTGCTCGTGCCCTACAGAATGACCTCCAGAGGGCCACTGGTGTGAATGTCTCTACCCAAACAATCAGGAACAGACTTCATGAAGATGGCCTTAATTTTTGTGAGCAGTGTATTAGATGTGTCTGAAAAAATCGATTTGCATTCGAATCGTGATTCTTACTTATAAAGATTCAGAATTGATTGATAAAGGTTTGGAATCGATTCTGTCTGAAAGCCTTAATGTAAACTGCCGTATTTCTGAGCGTCCCTGAACGCTTCATCGCTGGCGCACCGGCGCTAGCTGTAGCTGCTCGCTCTGTGTGCTCCTACGCTGCAATCTGCTGAAATACGACAGAGACTTACCTTTATTATTATCCTGTGTGCGTTTTATGAGTCAAGAAGTAAGTTACATTATGTTTTATAATGTTTAGATGGTGTTATCCTGTTTATTTTGACTGTTGTTTCATGCTGAGTGCACCGTGAATAATTGATGCTTGTTAAGACTAATTAGTAGCCTAGTGAACTAGACCAAATTCTTGCTTTGCAGAGTTTGGTCTAGGCACGCTTCAAAGGAACCCTCGCAGCCTGTGGCTGTCCAATCACAGCCCGCTATAGTTTTGGTTGGGCCAATCACAGCGCTCTATGTTTTGGGCCAATCACAGAGCGGGAGTAGCCGATGACGCCAGCGCTGCGGCCGCGAACCCAAGCAACATGGCGGCAACTCAAGAAACACGTTCGTTTGAAACGGCTTTGTCATCAACATTGGATTATTTAGACTCCAACATGTGTAAGTCTGTCTGATATACTTAGCGGCTTCTTGTTTTTATCAAACAAAGTAGTGCAATGTCCCAGTACACCTAAAATTCGCGTGTTTTTCATACAAAAACGACAGAAATCATTGATGTTAGATGCCATTAAAACCTCCAGCTTTTTTGTCGCCGTGATTACGTCACGTTGTTCGTCACTCTGATTGGTCCTAGCGCTATCCAATTGCGTGCTGACATTTTGAAAGACAACCGTAGATCCCGCCTCACGACTGAGAGCCGTCAATGGTTTGTGGCCAGACTATATATACACATATATAGGATGGCTTGCCAGGCTAACTAATTAGTGCTTGTTAGTCTTCTTAATGTTAAACTTTGTTGCCACACATACTTCAAAAGTATTTGACTGCATTACTTTCAAAGCGACTATTAGGTAACTGTAAAGATTTGTTAAATTTTACAAGGTAAGCAAAAATAAATGTTGCCTTTTCATCAAAAGATTGTCTCTGTTTACAGTTTTAGAATCACTTTATTTTACCTTGTAAATTTGCATTTTCTTGAACATAACCAGTTTCTTTAAGTAAAATAACAATTTCCCATAGCTTTTTCTAACTTGCAGAAGAAAGTAGTTAATCCTGGAACTGACACTCTGTTAATATTGATCGTGAATCGATTTGAATCGAGAATCGATTCTGAATTGAATCGGCATCCCGAGAATCGGAATCGAATTAAATCGTGAGTTGTTGTAAGATTCACATCCCTAGAATATATGTTATATGTATATTTGGCCTGTTTTAATACAGAGACTGGCTTGTCAATATGAATTATTTTGTACTGGTTTCCTTGGAGTCAAATACACTAGCCCCCTTCAGACAGGCCGTGAAAAACGGAAATGTTCAGGACTCTGTCCATAAGACCTTTGTGTCTGAATACAAACATCCGGTAAACCTTTTCCTGAATTAGACCGGACGAAGCCCCTAGTATCAGGACCGGACTCGTCACGGACAGGGTGGCTGCTTCAGACTGGTGAGGTCGAGTTACGGACAGGGAGGAGGAGGAGGGGAGCGGGGGACGCTGTAAGTGCGCACCTAGATTACATATATCTCGTGACCGGGAAGGCAAAGTTTTTCAACACATCTGACCAGAAAACTTCGCCACTCGTGAATGTTTCTAATATATGCTGGGTAGCTCGCTCCTGTAGCATGCGGCGAACCATGGTAGCTCGCCTCCTACGGTACCGTCTCCTGGATGCGCGACGGAGTGCATCACACCGCTTCCGTGATTCCTTTATTAACCATTTTGTTTCATCATCAGGTCTCTTATGCGTCTTTGTGTGTGCAAAATTGTGCTTAACATGAGTCCGATCAGTGAGAGAATTAATAGCTTTGTTTGGGGAAATGACGCATGTACGCCTACCGCACTATGTTTATGCAATATCTGGGTACAGCCTTCCCACCCCCCACCCCCTCCCCCTCAGACATCTGGAACTTTTCCATGCTGTGTGAAGGCAGCCGAAAGGACAAGTTCCGGTGCAAAAGTGGTGTGTCTGAAAACACAGTTCTGGTTAAAGACCGGACTGAATTGTCCACACATATTCCAGAATGTCAATCTGAAAAGGGCTTAAATGAATTTGATGTCAGGCAAGTTCACAATTGACAAGTTCTATGTTCTCTGCGCTGAAGTATGTCACATGATTACTTTGATATGTCTTTGTCAAATCAATAAAAAAGAACCTAATTTCCTTCCAAAGCTTTGTTAATTGGTTCGTAAAGAGGCACCCTCAGAGCCACTATCCTGTTTCGTGTGCTTTGTAATTCCAAATTTGACATGTTTTCTAATTCTGTACTCCCATTTGTTAGTGTTTGATGTGTTTTGCTTTTTTCTCTTTTTTTAGAATAAAAAAAAGAGAGACCAAACCACTAACCCCACAGTCAAAAGTTGCAACAGCAGTATTTGTTGCACCTGAATCTTTACCCAGGTTTGGATGATTTGTTATTGTTTTGTTATTGTGTCAAACATATTGTAATAACCTCTATGCTGAGAAGAACTTGCAAATGCTCAGAGACTGTACCCTCCTACCCCTTCTTTAGGCAGACAAGGATCTCAAGTTGTGAACAACTGTCCTGGAATAACCTACATTTGCTTTAAACCCAGAGTCGGTTGGTTATAAAGCAACAGTTCTGTCCTTTGCAACACTGTGCTACATCTTTTTTTTCTGTTCATTCTATCCATTTGTTTTAAGAGATACTTTGTTATTTATGCAAAAATGATGAAAGGCTTTCGTTCTTGTTTTGAACTGCCGAAATGTCTGTGTGTGTGTGTGTGTGTGTGTGTGTGTGTGTGTGTGTGTGTGTGTGTGTGTGTGTGTGTGTGTGTGTGTGTGTGTGCATGCAAAAGATGAAGCAGTTTCCTTAGGGGTGAAGTTCATAGCAAGAAAGTCGTACCTCAGGAACCAGATTCAAACAAAGAAACAGTTTTCACTCAAAATGTACTGCACTAATACTCATTTCATCTGTTTTAAGTGAGAATTATAGTAGTGGCTGACGCTTTATAAGGTCACAAGAGGTCAGAGCAGCAGCTGAAGAAATAATAGTGTGCTTTTGTTTTGTAGCATTAGAGTACACTGTATCATGCAGGTCAGCCTCAGGATTAATGTTTTCATTTGAGCCTCTGATAAAACAGTATTGATTTTGCTTAAGCACACTCTCAATACAAGAAGCCCACTGTGTAACAATAAATGTCCCAGTGAACAATTGATCTTTGCTTTAGGTCAAAGGCTGCAAAGATATGAAGCAAGAGTCAAATATTTGACACAATATTAAAAATGTTAGTTAGCAGTATAATACTAGGTCAAGGTCAAATTTACTTGTATAGCACGATTAAACAGCAGTTGCTGACCAAAGTGCTTCACAGCATTAAAAAAACAAATCACAATACAAAAATAAAAAATTTATAAAACAATGCAACTAGATTCAAATATAAAAACAAAGTTAAAAATGGGTGAGACAAAATGTTCAGGACAATCCTTGATAAAAGCCCGTTCCCAAGAATTGGTCATCACAGCACAAACTGCTGTACAACTGCTTTATTCTTTTTTGTAGATTTGCTTTAATCTGTTGATCCGTACTAAATAAAGTAGAACAGACTAAATAAACTGTTGCTTTTAGCAAAAGAGAGTTAACTCAATGCCTGAAAGTAACAAAAAACTATGAAAATAAGTAAAAAATTAATGAGCAAACTGAGACACCTTTTGAGCTGTTAGGTAATCTGTAAAATAAGAGCCTATAATCATTAACAAACCAAAATGTGTCATGATCCAGGTGTGTGCAGGAGGGGCTTTCCTAAGGATCTTCCCAGGGAGACGTTCCCTTTCCGGAGCTGCGGTCACAGCTGACTTCAGTCTACTGATCAGACCCGAAGGATATTAGAAGCAACTGAGCAGTCAATCATTGCCAGATGATTAACCCTGTCAGGTAGTTACCGGCCACCTCTCGAGTATTCTAAGTTCTTGTGATCGGTGTATACGCTGATTTTGTTACAGCATTTTTGTGTTTCAGTTATGAACAACTTCAGGACTCTATCAAGCTCCAGTCCACAAACCTCTGCTACCATTAACATTGCTAGCTACTTCTCCCCAATTAAGTTAAAATAAAAGTATTTATTTAGCCAAAATAATTTGTTGCGTGCGTTTTCAGTAGGAAATTTTATTTTTGTTTTTGTAAAATTGCATCAACCAGTGCGAATCCTGAGTTTTTATTATTAATATTAAGATTGTTGTTGCTGTTGTTATTTGCAACAGGGGTGTTTTACACTTTGTAAATGTTCATTGGCTGTTAGAAACAAGTGTTTGCAAATTAGTTGGTAATCAGTTCACACTGCCAGACTCCATGCAAATTTGGCCCCAGAAATTCAAATATTTTTGATTGCTGAAAAAAATGTTTTTAAGTGAAGCACACTCCAGCTCCTTATGAAAAATCTCCGAGACACCAACATTTTTGGCCTTTTCCAGATAAAAAAAAAAGAAGAAAAACTATTTTAAGGGTGAATGCAACTGACATCAAGTTCAGGTCTATTTCCCTTACACACATTTGCCGATTTTGTGCCTTACCGCTTACATACTACCAGATTATTTATCCAACTAACTATGCAGAGTGTCTCCAACTAGTGTAGACTAATGCAAACTTTGTCTGAGCATTATGTGTAAAATCAGAATTAAAAACAATCTTTTAGTATATCCTCATACTAAATTGGGGTAAGAAAGCCAATTTGAGACCCCCTTATCTGTTTATTGTTGTTTTTTAAACCATGTTTGAACAAGGCTGAAACCGAACAGAGGGTTTGAAAGTCCTCAACAAAATCACATTTTAAAAAGGATCCCTTAACAGTCTGCATTCAGTTTACAAAGAAATGAAGATGGGGCTTAAGATGAAGCTTTGAGATAACCCGTAATTAAGAAAAGAGAATAGAAGAAACTCCTGCATAACGAGTACAACTAGAATGGCAAATCTGCAAAACAAGTTAGCTTAAAACTTTTTTTTTTCATGCCTCTTAACTCATTCACTGCCATTGACGACTATAGTCATCATTTCACATCCAACCGCTCGCTGCCATTGACGACTATAGCCGTCATTTGTATTTTTTTACGGGGCGGGCGTCGGAACGAGCCCCCGCACCGTGGGAACAAACATCATGTGTCTAAAGCGGATCTTCATCCGTGTATGTCACATATCACGTGATCAGGAAGCGGAAAATCAATGAATTACGAGTTTGTTTTGGGCCGCTGCTGTGAAAAAAGCGATGCGCCAACCGGAAATGCTTCTGCAGCAGCGCTTGGGCACCAGATTGTGAAAGAACGAATAACGCTAGAAATACGGCGATTCTTCCTGATGTAAGAAGTGAGTCTACTCTTACTTTTGGTAGTTTTGGCATTTACATGATCATAGAGCACAATGTTCTGTGACTCTTCAAAAAACAGTAAAAACGCTCAAAAACGCTGGAAGTCAGGGGTTTTCTGATCAGAAAACGGCTGGCAGTTAATGAGTTAACAACATTCTAACATAGTACAGCTATAAATATATTGTGGAGATTAAAAAAGAGAATTTTTTTAATTTTTAAAAGCTTTCTGTTCTTTATGTGTGGTTTTACTGTTGTAAGTGCTGCTTTATTCTGTCTGTCCTTGAGCTGTTTCTGTTTTGTGACATTTTAAAACCAAATAAAATGAGGTATAACTGCACCTGATTATTAACAACAACAACAACCCCCCAAGGCACTTTACAACACAACCAATCATCACCCACTCACACACACATTCACACCCTGGTGGTGATGAGCTACAATGTAGCCAAAGTTCTGGGGCGCATTGACAGAAGCAAGGCCACCAAGTACTGGCAGCACTGGTCCCTCCGATCACCACCAGCAGGTAAAGCAGGTTAAAGCCTGGGACACACAGGAGACGGACGCGCTGCGCCACGGAAGCGCCGCAGTTAAATGGTCACACAGGAAGCGCCGCGCCACTGAACCAAAGACTGTAGCGCTGAACGCTTCTTGGAAAGTCACGTGATAGTCACAGCATCTTGAGAACAGGAACAGCCGCTCCGCAGCGCGCCGCGGCGCTTGAGATAGAACTGGCGCCTATCTTCAGCGCCTCTGCGCGGACCGGCGCTTCTGGGACGCGACGCTGCGCTCCCCGTGTAGCCACTCTCATGGCTTCTAATGGGTTCTATTTACAATGACGGCGCGGGCGTGACGCGGCGCGGGCGTGACGCGGCGCGGGCGTGACGCGGCGTGGCGCGTCTGTCTCCTGTGTGTCCCAGGCTTAAGTGTCTTGCCCAAGGACACAACGACTGTGACAGATGGAGCTCGAACCTGCAACACCTCTGGTTAAGTGGGGGCGGGCACTTTACTCCTCTGTCTTCAGATCATTAGATTGATGAGTTATTTAAATAAGAACAGCGGACCATACATTTCTAAAAATAACTGCCTATCCTTATATGAGAAATGGAAAGAATCACTGCTGCATTTGGACACACTGAGGAGGGCAAATTTGTTCTTAGCCAGAGGCCGCATGATCCATTTTCTTTTCACTTTCATTTTTAAAATAATAATAAATAAACATTCAATAAAACCGTTAAATATTCATTCATTTTAATTAATATTTAGTCCAAACAAGCTGACCAGAGTGCCCCAGTAACATATAAACAATGCAATCAAATGATTTAACTTAAATTAGGAAAATTTCACCTGCTGCGGTCCGAACGCACATTCCTTCTGCTCCGGCGTAAACCTGAACTGGTCACCTGTTTGTCCATAATCAAATGTCTCTATAGAGCTTGCTAAAGAGGCTCATGAGGTTCTGGACTTTTGCCTCAGTCAGACTCATGGCTGTTTAAATGTTCTGATGATTCAGCGCTCCGCTGACACGCTGGATCAGAAGCGGGTGCTGGAGTAACGAGTTCTACTTCAGTCAGAGTTTTAAAACCAGGAAACATTTCTCCAAATGAAATAACAAGATGTCTACCAGACTCTCTGAAAGAAGTGTTTCCACTTTCCAGTTCTGAAACTCTTGACACTGTGCTCATGTGCACAGGTCTGTCACAGACGTGGTCCGAGCTCCTGTTCAGCGCGCCGCTTGTGCAAACTGTCAGCAGCGAGATGCGGAGAAAGTGAGATAATGCTCAGCTGCTCTGATGGGAATCTTTTCATGATTATGTTACCTCTGCGATGGACCGGATGGCGGGTAATGGGTAAAATATCTGCGCACCTGCATGAATCATTAACAAACGTACTCACGACATGGACAAATAAATAAACAAATCGCCTCTTGTAAAAATTACCGTTGAAAGGCTCAGTCAATCGTATATGGTTGAATAACTCGTCTGATGGATATTCTGATCTGTCAGGCTTTTTAAATCCTACAGTTTCACCATCTATTTTCTATCAGATCCTAACGCAGGAGATAGGTGTAGGAGACTATTTTCATGTTTAGCCTGCATAAAAAACTCAGAGTGACCGATTATAATCAGAAATAATAATTAAAAACTGTTTTTTCAGTGAACCACACCTTTGATTTCTTTTACAAATGCCCTTTCCAGGTGGATGTTGTGACAAACATTTATAGCCTCTCAAGAAAATGAATATCTCCTTTTCACATGTCACCTTCAGCGTCGCAAAAAAAACCTCAAGCTTTGCAATATTGGTGCAACATTATGTAACTTTTCTATTTGCAAAATACTGCTAGAGTACACAACAATTACCTAACGGTTGAACTGCCTGTGATGACGGCCCTGGGAACACTGCAACACATCTAGATCAAACAGTTGTGCCAAATTAAAGAGTGGGTTATCAGACCAGGCAGGAGTGTTTGATGTGAAGAGATGAGATGCATTATTATGGTAAATAAGCCCCTTATCAAGTTATTCCTACAGGGCCCTCTGAGCAGCCCACAGTAGTGTGTGCCCTTGGTCAGGCAGATACATGTGCTCCCACACAACCACACACACACACGCACGTCAGTGACAGAGAGCATAAATGCATGCTCTGTTGATCTTTCACACTCTACTCCAAACAGCCACCTGCTCTCCAAATGTCAGTCAGTCTCTGGCATAATTTGTTTCTAATCATTGGCAAAGAGCGGGAAATGTCACCATTTTCCGAGGAGGATGAATTCCGATTGATTTCCAATTAGTACTAAAACAAAATGCCAGTTTGCCTTTACCTCCCTATGTGTGTGTGTGTGTGTGTGTTAGAGGGAGAGAGGGAGAGAGAGAGAGAGAGAGAGAGAGAGAAAGAGAGAGAGAGAGAGAGAGAGAGAGAGAGAGAGAGAGAGAGAGAGAGAGAGAGAGAGAGAGAGAGAACAATTTATTTGTGTGACGATTAAGATAAGAGCATATAAATGCAGCAGTTGCTATCCCTAAACCACAAAAGGCCCCGGAGTGCTTTGAATGAGGCCCCAAAAGACCCAGAATGTGTCTCTATGCTATATATTTATAACCTAAACTGAACTCACCACATCATGAAACAGCTCACGATTCAAAATCTCAGTTTGTGCTACACATAAAGAGAACTGCTGCAATAACCACAGAATAATATAAATATTTGATTTGACTTGAACAATTAGTGATTTTAAAAGTGATTCTTAAAGTTTACACATTTATTGTTAATCGCATTTTAAATAATGAAATTTGATAATGTTTCAGATGGATGGATTCTGATTTTGTTTTATAAAGCTAAAAGCAATTATTATTTAGTGCTGACCCAAAAACATTCAAATCATGATGCAAAATTCCATAAAATAATATATCCTATTATTACAAATAAAAAAATGATATGATTAATCATCTTTACTTTGTGCTGAAAGCACAAACCAGAACTCATTTGAACTCACTTTGTTTTTCACATATTATACTCATTTTAGAATCAAAGTTTAGGTGAAACAGGTAAACTTCTTTGAACTGAAGCTCATATTTATGTAACCCGGATATGAGTCAAAAGGTGACTCGGGTCAGTGTCTAGGTTGCGTTGGAAGGGTTTTAAAATAATGAGAAATTGATTTACAACGTATACACAAAAGAGAAAGGAGCCCAAAATATGTTTTAGTTTAGAATATATTATGCAAAAAAATAAATAAATAAAAAGTTCACCAAATAGATTGAAATGTCCTCTATTTAAAACATTTGAGTATTAGTGAAAGATATGAACAAATAACATTCAGCTACGAAGCAACCAACTCTCAAACTGGCAAAAATAAAAAAAAAACGAGTTCATCAAATTGGAAAAAAATTATCAACTTCCGATGTCCTCCTTAGAGGTCAGTGTTCCATTGTATCAGTTCTGCAATATAATCGTTTATGTCAAGTCGTGTCAAGAGCGCTCTTAAAAGTCAGTCCTACCACACCGCTGAATCCCGCCGATGCCATTTCCTCTGTGAAATTCAGTAGATCTCAGTCATCATCCTTCAGAAAAGGAGATGTGTTCTGGTCTGTCTCGCCACTCCCTCATCAAGGAGACTTCCAACTGGTTTTCGGGAATCTCAAAAACCTATCCTGTACCAAACAGAGCTATTACTATTTAATCAAAATCTATCTTAATGGCCATAGTATCACATTAACATGTCAAAAATGACCATTGAACACAATAGTAAATATTTACAAAATCCATCTTTTTACGTTTTCCTTTGTAATAATCAATTCCTAAAATAAATAAAAATCTAAACTTTTTAACCATGAATTGTGGCTTTAAATGTGTTTAACAAAAATATTTTCACAAATGCAGAAATTTAAATCATGAGGTAACTATTTCATATGAATCATTTTTGTAAATAGTTTACAAATCTCTGATTTCATCACCATCTGTCAGCATCATCGCTGTACAAGTGGCGGTTACTCAGCAAGAAAGAAAAAATAACCAGATGTTAAACTCAAAAAACATAGCTTCATATTAATTAAAACAACCAATACACGTTCAACTTACTGTCAGTGAAAAGGTACTGAAACGTTTTAGCACATAAATCCGTTTTTTTCCCCAACTCCGTTTTACTTGAGCTGTTGCTGATTTAGCTTAGCTGCTAGTCCACAGTTAGCCATCTTAAACATTACCAACTCACCAAGACGAAAAGTTATCAAAACCCCGGCTTCTTCGACACTCCTATCATCCAGACTGCATCATTTGTTTCACACAATGTTTCAGGTAAGTAATATGAAGAAAGATGAACATTTTTTTCCTCATAAATTTACCGCATCGTTTCCACCAGCGATCCGTTCTCATCCGTTCGGCCATTTCAGTCTCGTGAGCTATTTTCGTGGCTCACCCACTGCTCAGCCAATCACAACTCAGCACCTCTCGATTTAACCAATCATGAACTAGTGTGTGAAACAGCCTTGATTGACAGGCATCAAAGCCAATAGGAGGTCTTTACAATATTTTCTGTTCCAAAGTGATTTTAAATGACACAATTTTTAACCAAACAATAGAGCTTTCTACAGTAGCTAAAAATAGATTGCTGCAAAGCACTCTGGGAAATACGGTCATACAAACAATCTACATTTTAGTATTGATTCCTATGGGTCTGAGTCACTCCGATCTAGCTAAAGTTATTTTTTCGTCTCCTAAAGATTTTCAAACAGCAAACTTAACGCTGCTGCTGGGGGAGGTGCTAATCGGACTCTAGACGCCCAGATCGGATGTTGGAGAGGACTTTTTATCCCTTTTCCAAAGCCGGTAAAGTCAATAGTATAACGCTGCAGACCCGGAGGTGCCAGTTTCAGGCCGACACCACGTGAAACAGCTGGAAAGCTACACGGGCTAAGCTAAAGACAGAAGAAGCAAAGCGGTGGTAGTTTTTAAGTTGGACGAGCGGATTTTAACTGTGTGGAGCAGATCAAGAAAAGCACATATATTTGTTACTTACATCTTCCTGGAGGGGAAAGTCCTACATCCGAGAGTGACCAGCCTCCGGTCGTAACGATGCTCTCAGTCGTGGGGTTGTCCAGGAGGAGCAGTGGAGGAGAATTAATGCAGGACGCAGCGTTGTTAACAGAGAGCGGAGGCAGCGTTGTTAACGGAGTAGAGTATAAACAAGGAGGCAGCGGTCCAGCTGAACGTCTCAGCCAAACAGCATGTCCACCCAAACGTCCACGAAAAAGGCTTTTGACCACAGGTGAGTGGAATATAAAAAGTAGGGACACAAATGATAACCTGACAGTTAAAAAACTACCTTGAGAAAATGTTACTTGAGCACTGTGAGTAATGAACTTATTTTTATATTACTCAAAAAGGAGCCGTGATGGGAATAACGGCGTTTAAAACAACAGTGCTGCTAGCGAGGGTTAGTTTTTACTTTCACTTTCATTTGAGCTAGCGCTTCAGTTCTGTTGATCGATAATTAGCAGGGTCGCCATCAAGAAAAGCTCTCTGGTATGTTTTTTTTTGCGTCAAAACAACTTTCTCCATTTTATGCCTTCACATCGATGTCAAAACGCTCTGAAACTGTAAATTTTCTATTGTTAATGCGGCTTATCAGTATGACCCTTCCCAGCAGCCTTTGCGTGGTGACGTCAACTGTAGAATACCCTATTGCAATACTTTTTCTGGCAGTGAAAAGAGAAAAAAAAACAGCTGAGTTAAAAAAAAAAGAAAAGAAAAAGATCTTATTCTAGTGGGTTACACCTGCAAAATACGATAAAAAAAATGAACCAAGTGATATACAATAAAAGAATAACACCCAAATAATGAATGTAGAATACTTTTGTACTGGCTATATCATTGCTGTCTTTGTCTTGCTTTTGTTCAGTGCACACAGTTCTAATAGTATAGTTGGGTTTTTCTGAGCATCAAATATGTGCTTTCACTTTATGCTCAAATATCAGTCTTTGTAAAAGTAGGAGTTTACTTTCAAAACATAGGAATATGAGGTAAAAAGATAAACAAATATGACTTCAAAGTTGCTTCTTTCCTGTTTTGTGCATCATGGAGCATCTGTGCATTCATTCGGGTTTGATTTCAGTTCAATTTGTTAAAGCTTCAAGTCATTAAAAAATCTGAAGTATGCAGTGAAAGTTAACTTTTGCTCATTTATGTTCCAAACCACTTATAGTCTAAACTGGTTGAACCAAGTTTCAGTAAATGTATTATATACATATTCACAGCCACGTTTTCTTGTTATTGTTTAAAGTTTTACATATGTGCTTTATTTTACTGTATATTGTACAACCAGTGCCATTCTGAAAGAGAAAAAGTATATATTGTGGTCCTTTTTCAGTAGTTAACACAATTCCTTAGGAACACAAAAAATATCTGTGCCCAAAGTCTAAAATCACATTATCAAATCAGGTTTATATTGTCTGTCTTTCATGGCATTATCTTATAAGATACTTTTTATTGTGCATAGAAAACCATGAATAAAAATATTAAAAATGACACAAATATCTGTGATAGTTTGTTTTCTTATTTAATATATCATATGATTACTGTTGATTACATTGTTAAACATATGCAAATTACCAAGTCCCTCATATTCATGAAAATCTGTTTTAATGAAGGATCTACATTCCTACCCTCACTATGGTCACGAGGTTTGGGTAGTGACCGAAAGAACGAGATTGCGGATACAAGAGGCCAAAATGACTTTTCTCCACAGGGTGTTTGGGCACTTCCTTAGAGATAGGGTGAGAAGCTCGGTCATCTGAGAGGGGCTCGGAATAGATCTGCTGCTTCTCCACATTGAGAGGAGCCAGTTGAGGTGGCTCGGGCATCTGGTCAGGATGCCTCCTGGACGCCTCCCTGGTGAGGTTTTCCGGGCACGTCCAACCAGGAGGAGACCCAAGGGAAGACCCAGGACACGCTGGAGGGACTATGTCTCTCAGCTGGCCAGGGAACACCTTGGGATTCCCCCGGAGGAGCTGGCCCAAGTGGCTGGGGAGAGGAAAGTCTGGGCCTCTCTGCTTAGGCTGCTGCCCCCTCAACCTAAGCAGATGATAATGGATGGATGGATGGAAGATTCATGTTCTAAGTTTTTACTTTTTCTATTCATAGATTTGGAACTGAGATGTATTATTTTGTGCTGAGAAATTAAAGTTTCAATGCAATGAAAAGAGAATGTCTCATTACAGAAGTCATGGTTGTAGCAAAGTTTGTCTTCTTTAACTTTTTATATGGTGAGTGGTCTACCTGTTATTGCTTTCTTCCACAATTCTGTCCAGAGACAGGATCAGAATAAAAACTACATGACTGAAACTGTACTTGAGTGTTTGTTGTCAGCAGAGGTGTGAAGACACTGAGCATGAATGTTTTAATGCACATTTCACATAAGAATGTGTCAGGTTTGAAAATGTACTGAGGAAGCATGAGTAAGAGACATTCTAACAGTTTAACAAGATTTATTACAAAAAGGTAGAAAAAGGTAACAAATAGCCTGGGAGGGAACCACTCACCTGGACAACCGCCCCCCCCCATTCACCAAATCCTCCTGCAACTGTTGGTCCAGGCCAACACTCAGGGAGAGTGGGTGGCAGGTCAGGGTTGTTTTTCTTATCTTCAGAACTCTCAGTCCAATTTGGCTTCTCAGTGAAGTCCAGAGGTGCGTGTCCTTGAGGCCTCCTCTAAACACCTGCATTCAGGATTGTGGTGTTTTGTGTCTGCTGTTCATAAAAAACTTAGTGTAACAAACTGGTTCTGATCTGATCCACAGTCATATTTCCTGTTTAAGCTGAGAAATAAAGTAATCATCCATCCATTTTCTATACCCGCTTATCCACACAGGGTCGCGGGGGGGCTGGTACCTATCTCTAGTGGTCTCTGGGCATGCAGGTGGGGTACACCCTGGACAGGTTGCCAGTCCATCGCAGGGCAACACAGAGACACACAGGACAAACAACCATGCACACACACACTAAAAGGACAATTTAGAGAGATCAATCAACCTGACAGTCATGTTTTTGGACTGTGGGAAGAAGCCTTAGTACCCAGAGAGAACCCACGCGTGCACAGGGAGAACATGCAAACTCCATACAGAAAGACTCCAGGCCAGGATGCAAACCCAGGACCTCCTTGCTGCAAGGCAACAGTTCTAACCACTGCACAGTCTTAAAGTAATTATATAAAAATTGTATATAAAATTAAGTTAGCATAAATTATATAGAATATATATAATATTATAAAAAATTATATTATAAAATGATTAGAAGTATTTTTTTCCTGTTTGTCCAGACTAAAGGATCTAAAAACATCTGTAAAACGTTAATGAAACATTTAGGTTATAATGTAACTGGATGTCAAAAATGATTTTGTAATCATTTAATTTGAAAGAAACGTACATAAAAGGATATTAATTAACAAACTAATTTTTGTCTTCTCCACACTGCATTGTTCTCCAAAGCCTATGGGATGGATTACTGCTCAGGGAAAACAAAATGGTGTCAAACAAATCAGTTTTCCAGATACTTTTTGGAAGACTTTGATTCCATGACCTCCAGAAGAAAATTAGGAAGAAGTCCAAAAGCCATTTTCTGCTATGGTGGAGGGAGCACTTTCAGTAATGTGCTGTGATGATGGTGAGGTGCCGATAGCCAAAACTACATGTACTTTAAAATGTGAAGCATATCTGTGCTGAATGTTGTATGACACAGCATATTTTTTTGAAGACATATTTGGGGATACTCAAAAGCCCCAAGCTGAGTTACCTGATGTTGGAGTTCTCCTTGGTGAACAAGTGGACTGCGTTACATCAGCTCTAAGCTCAGTGAATAATAAAAAATATTCAATATTCAATTACGTTTCTGACTGTCCTCCTCCAACAAATAACAATGTAATGAGTACAGAGAATAAAGACAGCAGGGTGAGGAAATATGCTCTCCAGCAAAATATCTAACGACATGAGCCAAGCTAACCCTAACTAGAAGATGCATCAGAAAGGACAGTTTGAAGTCTACTCTAGATAGGGAGTATGCTACATGGATGAAAACTAGAAGCCAGTTCCACAAGCGAGGAGCCTGAGAACTTAAATGTCTGCCTCCCATTCGACTTTTACCTCCAGGAACCACAAGTAAACCTGCAGTCTGAGAGGAAAAAAATTTGCTGAACATCTTGAACATTACATTCAACATGGGATGATCTTGACAGCTTTACTTATTGGGAGTAAAATTTCTAGATCAATTCTGGCTTTACAGTAAGACAATGAGATGAGTCTAAACGTGAAGAAATCTGATCATGTGTCTGCAGACAAAAGCAAAGCTGCAGCATTATCAGTGTTGTGATCATATAACCCTTTGTGAACAGGTAATTTGCCTCCCACTTGTTCTACGTAGCTTACATCTGACTCCGAACTTTGGCATGAGTCTACTAAAGATGAACAAAGGGAAGGAGAAACTGGATTTGCATTGGTGAATCAACCTCAACTCCCTAAAATATTTGTGTTCATTGATGACGCCAAAGCAAGATGACAGGATCAAGCTCAACTTCAAAGGTGATGTATGAAAGGAGCTGGAGATGCATCAAACCAACTAAGTGAGGGTTAATCAATGCCGAAAGAGGGGGTCTTAAAAGCAGTTTGATGATTTAGATCAGACTGTTTGTCATGAATTGTTGAGGTAAGGACCCAAATGCAGGCAAGAGAAGAGATTCAATTGGCAGCCAGGTAAGGTAATAAAAAAAGTTTTTAGTTTTAAAAAGTAGCCTCTGGAACAGAAGAGGGATAAACAACATGAGGAGCTGTGACTGAGCTGGGCTTAAATAGACAGGGGAGTGAATACAAAGACAATGGAACAGGTGAGATGATTGTTAATGACAAAGGCCTACAGGTGTGACTGACTGACTGAGGAATGGAAGGTAATACAAAACACAAGAGGAGGAGAACTTACAACTGAACAAGATAAAACAATAAAACACAGAAACTAAAACGAGACGATAATAAAAACTGAAAGAAATAAACCAAACTGGGGGAAGCTAAATGAGGCTAACACAATCTAAATGCTCTAAGACTAACTGAAGACCAAATTATTTCTTTATTTATTTATTTATTTATTTATTTATTTATCACTAAACAAATACAAACAAAAATTAGAAAATAATTGAGAACCTAAGGAACTAAAGAAGAGGATTAAACTAATACAGGGAAACGGGGAGAAAACAGGAGATAAATTGTCATTAGCAATCATCTCACCTGTTCCATTGTCTTTGTATTCACTCCCCTGCCTATTTAAGCCCAGCTCAGTGACCTAGTGGTATGTGTCCACCCTGAGACTGGGAGATTGTGGGTTCAAATCCATGGTCAAAAATGGGATGCAATGCCTCCTATCTTGACACTCAGCATTAAGGGGTTGGATTGGGGGGTTAAAACACCAAATGGCTCCCGAGCACGGCCACTGCTGCAGCTCACTGCTGCAACTCACTGCTGCCCCAGGGGATGGGTCAAATGCGGAGGAATAATTTCACCAGTTTGTGACGACTCACCCCTTCTTTCCACCGGATGTGAAAGCAGCACAAAACGGCTGCAAAATATATACACGGCAATTGGCCGCCATTATAGTAGACAGGGTCCTTTCTACCGGCAGCAAAGTGTAACGTTCTGGACCGGTCCCAGAGGCGAAGGGATGTTATCATTACATTTCGAGTCTATGTTTTACACACTACGCTTCCAAAACACGTACAATTCTGCAGTTCGGATCAGGCCAGACAGGAAGTCAAACACGAAATCAGTGTGAAACATCTGGAAACTTTTAAAATAAAAGTCACATGCAGTACGTCATTACCTGTGAAACCCCCGTAGCCGATGTAAACTGAACAGAAAATAAAACACAGACCTTTTTGGATACATGCAGCCGTCTTTCTCCTTGTTTGGTATTTTGTGGACTGAAATCACGCGTGGTGTTGCATATCTCCTGTGCTTTTGTGACCTCTGAGGATCAGCTGTGTGCGATGCTTTTGCCCCCGTTTCGTGTCAGGATCGCTCCCGGTAGGAAGGAAGCTCGCAGGTAAAATGCCGCTTTCACGTTACGCACTGCTTTCATGTCCAGTGGAAAGAAGGGGTAACGGGATAAACTGAACACTAGGGGCAAAAGTAAAACATCAGACTTAAAGGGACACTTTACATCTTTTTCATATTTTTAAATCATTTTCTTGAGCCAGTATGTGCTAAAATGACCCTTCACAGGGTGAATGACCCAGCCCCTGTCACCCCCTGTGGTCAGAATATTTCACTTGCAACTTCACAGTTGCCGGTCCAGTCTGTTAGGACTTAGAAAAATTCAGCTTGACCTACCTGGATCTGCAGTCTGGCTCCAGTACGTTTCCTGCATGTTTTAGATCATGAACACAGCTGATTTGTTTAACTTAGTGATGAATAACTCCCGTAGAAACTAATGAAGGCTGGGAGGACATTTCAGCAGTTAGATTAAGGTGTTAAAGGACGAAAGCGCAGCGAGGAGATAAGTTTTACTTTCGGTTTCGCCAACAAACACTAGGAGGTGCTAAAAACAAGCTGAAACTGACTAGTGTCCCATTAACTATAGGGAAAACAGAACACAATAAAACAAAAACATTAAAATAACTGAAGCTAAAAGGCTGGGAGAAATAAACTAAACCACGGAATAAACTAGGGAGCAAAACACATAATTCTAATCTAGTTAACTGATATGATGAAATCTAAGAAAGGGGAAAACAATGAAGGACTGGGGGCTGAGGAGTGGCTGGGAAGAGGCTGTAACAGGGGATGGATGTAAGGTTGAATGATCACATGAATTAAGGGACCAGGAAGCACAATAGGAGAGAGGGGATATAGAAGGGACTGGGACACAGGACATGACACTGTTGATGTTATTCAAAAAGAACAAGAGGAAAGAAAAGCTAAATGAAATGGGTTCAATAGATATTCATGAATCCACCGTGTATGCTGTGATTATAATGAAAATGAAGCTTTATCAAATCATTACTAGACCATCTTTTGAAATCAAGTAAAATTCTTCAATAATTGAATGTCATTTTCTTTCTAACTTTCTCAACATCTGGTAAAGGATGATGCACTGAGTTAAACCACAGGGCCAACTTTTTTTCAAGAGATTACTTTTTTTAGTGTTTATACAAATATGGTGCTGCCACTGAAATACGAACAATAGAATAGTCTCTGATGATCAGTGAGCCACTGGTTGCTGTTTACATCAGGAAGCCACACATCATTAACAGTGTGTGTGTGTGTGTGTGTGTGTGTGTGTGTGTGTGTGTGTGTGTGTGTGTGTGTGTGTGTGTGTGTGTGTGTATGTGTGTGCTGTCTGCTGTGTTATCCATCTGCACATGCATTAAAATGTTCCTCTGGCATATTTTACCCTTAAAATACTTAACACAGGTAAAAACATTCTTCATTAACATATTCCTGGTCTGCTGCCATGTAGCTATAGCTGGACACCACATTCAACTCACCAAGATGGCGGCACAATTCAAAACTTATTGGTGACAGAAGGCTCTGTAGTTTACCATTCCTGTTTCTATTTCAGTAGTTTCATCTGTTTGTAAAAGGAAAATATTTTTTATTTCTTAATTATTTGGGTTTTCATTAAATGTCAGCGACAGGTATAAAAATGAATGTTACATTTCCTTCTAACACAGTTTAACTCAGATTTTACCAATAAAAACCTAAATATTATACATCCTAATGCTATTCCAAAACAGACTTTGCATTCATTTCACCGTGTAATTTACTATCATAGCCCAACTCCCACAAACATAAGTAAAAAAAAATTAAGAGATAAGACCTCAAATCAGCATGTTAAAATCATTTATTGTGCTCCAGAAGAGTAAGACTATTTAACCAGAAAGAAAGACAGATGACAAAAAAAAATCTACAGTACAAATGCCAGACCTGCTCACATTTTTACCCCCATCTCACAAGGCATTCGAAGAACAATTCCACCTGCCTGTTTTATGCTGTTTGCAAAAACCTCTCAGGATAAATCTGAGGTTTGACTGTTGCTGCTGTGAGTTGAGGTCAGAAAACGGCACATTGCTTTACATTCGCTCACAGAGCTGGTTCTTCCCTTTCCATTCAGTGCAAGATGGGCTGAATGTTGACCGTGGTCAAAGTAGATTTACACACAACAAGAGAAGCATTCCCCGAGAACCGGCTTTCTGAAGAGCTCTGGCTATGGATTCTCTGTCCTTCAGCTACACGGGCTCCTTTAAACCGAGAGATGTTGGGATTTAAAAACAGATAGACCAAAAAATATGAAAGCTGCCTGCTTTGATTTGGAATCCCTGTTCAGAAATGATGGAAACTCTTATTGGATGGAGGATTACACCAGATGGGAGTCAGTCCCATTCCTCATACATTTCCAGATTCTATTACATCAGCCTTTTACATGTGAACGTATAAAATAGCTGCAGAAAATGGAATAAATCTAACTTCAAATGTTATTGTGGAGAAACTGGATTAAAAAACAGTATAATTTCAGATTACAACACAAAAAGAAAAAATAGGCACAAAGGAATAAACACTAATCTATACAATGTTTATTAGCCTTAGATTCTGACAATGAAATGTATTAAAACGTAAATGTTTAATTATTGTACTCAATAACAACTGCAACACATTTGCACACCCTGTTTTAAATTTTTACAACTAAGTTATAAATAAAAAGACTATTTTAAGCCCCCTCATTAATACTACACTTATTTATTGTCTTTGACATAATTAGAAATCCTTGAGAAACTGAAGGAAGAAGTATTATGATCTAGAAATGATTCATTCATTTTTTCATCCATTGGAAAAAAAAAGGTTTTTTAATGGTAAGCTGTTTTCAAATGCAAAAAGTCATACTGTTCATTGTTAATCTGGAATTCCAAATCTTATTCATTTGGTCAGGTTTTTATAGAAGCATCTAAAGCCAAGGCTCTAGGTTTTTCTATCAACGTGTCGGCTAGTGAATTCCACTACTTATTTAAAATAATTGATCAAAAAATTTCAGCTTTTTCAAATTTGAAAAATGTTTATTTCTAAGACTGATTGTAGATGAAAATTCTGCTTTCTGTCAACAGTAAAGAATGACTGGAAAAATGAGGAGCATTACCTTTTAAGAGCTTGAAGATCACTTGTAATATTTTCCCCAGGACATTTAAATGAATAAATAAAAAAGAATGTACATGAAAGTATATGTCTGATTATAACTGTTAAACTTTAAGTTGTTTTTGCATTTGGCCAAAACTGTTGATCTGTTTGACCCCATTATGAGTCATTCAGATACGTAAGCAAGGTAGAACCGCTTTACTCTATTTCCATGTATAATGTCCACGATCCGTGTGATCACGAATTAAATAAAACTTGAAATTATCATCTAAATATGTGTTGTTAATAATAACATTTACTTTACGTTTAACATAAAATACACATCTAACAATTTTTGATTCCTCAAAAGAATTTTGTTAGCCCTAGTCTGTCAGTTCTTAGCCCTTACTGAAACAATTACGCTGTGATTTAAACATGGGTGAATACTGTCACAAATGAGCAACATTACAGGTACCTTGTGGATTTCATGGCCACTAGAGGTGCTGTTGAGCCGTATTTTGACTGACTGCATGTCAAGTACATGATGACATCACCTACATTTATATGGTCGTGTTTTTTCTTTTTTAAACACTTTGCCCTTTGGAACCAGCGAACCCGGGTAAACCTCACACGACAAAACATAGAGGAGGAAAATAAGCAATGGTAAAAACAAGCCACATGAGAGAGAGAGAGAGAGAGAGAGAGAGAGAGAGAGAGAGAGAGAGAGAGAGAGAGATGATGTTTTATGAGGTAGAAAAGGTAAGTGTGATGCTCCCTGGGTAATTACACTTGTAGTTTGCAGCAGATACTGAACTAAGTGGTGTCTCATGCATCTCCAGAAGCTCTAACAGAGTGACTGCCACAAAAGGCAAATCATTAAAAGTAGCTGATTGGTTAAAATAAATATGTTGGCAAAAGCTTTCCTCTAAAGACGAAAAGGTAAAATGTCTATGCTCCTTGGAAAGACTGGAAAATGTTAAGACAATCAAATGAACTCTTTTGAGCAGCACTCTATGCTTTAGTTAGCCTGTAATGGTTTTAATCCTTCAACAAGAAACGGTGAGCAGATGCTTTATTTTCAAAGGTGGTCCTTTCTCTGTGATGTCCCCTCCTCGTCTGCTTTTTTCATGTTTCAGAAATCTTTCTTCTATATTTTTGACATAAAGGATGAAGCAGAAATCCAGCACTCCAATCAGTCATGCTTAGGCTTGCTTTAGCTGACTTTCAATTTGTGCAGCTAGCTCAATATATAATCTATCTTAAAGCACTTTTCCCTGTTCTGCTTGTGTTAGTTTTCAGTTCTATCATTAGGTTGGATAACAAGCTCTTCTTTTTAGGACCATCTGTGTCTTTCTTTAAATCACATTTCACTACACTCAGTCTATTGTTTTACCCTAAACCCTAATTTCTAGTCACTGCAGCACATCTACTCCCACCTCATTTCCTTTCTTTCTGCTTAGTTTCATATTTTCAAGCCGGCCGGCAGAAGCATCTTTTCTGTGTGAGAAAATTAAACTATTTTTATTTAGTCCGACGAGCTAAATCTTGTTAGCAACTGCCATCGCACATTAAACCCACAACAGTTTCAAGCTATTTCTGTTTAAAAAGTCAAACATGTCAGGTGCTGACCGGCATTTCTATCACTTTCATTATTTGACGCTTGACTTGCATTTTTCACCTCTTACAAATCAGAAAACTGAGCGCATAACAAGTTTTTAACAAGGCTCCATCCTCGGCTGTCAGCTACTTAGCATGGCCCTGCAGATGCTTGACTATCTACCCATCACAGCAATTATATGTTTAATTCAGCGGATGGCCCCTCTGTTGTGCTGTTCTAATTTCTCTGGGGAGCAGTGCTAGACCTGGACCAGTGCTGACAATGTACTACCCAATCCCTGTGAAGCATGTGAGAAAAGATAAGGTTAGTGTTTAGAGGGAGCTCACTGACTCAGTCATGTAGAGCCAGCAGCATTTTTACCACAGTAGTTTTAAAAGAATAGCTAAAGTTTATCCTAATCTTTCATCCTTCACCATTTCCAAGCTTCTTTTTTATTCAGTATCATAACAATGCAGGTTTGAGAACAAATGTGCACTAGTGAGATTCTTGATCAGACATCAGTTTCAGATTTGTTGAGAAATCCTTTAGGTTGTGTTTTTTTTTGTGCAGTTCTGCACAAGGTTAGTTGTCTGAAGGGAGACAGTAAAAAAAGTTTAAAAAAAAAGGTTATACATGACCCTTGCTTAGTGTGTGAATTAATGTATAATAATAAATTGGCAAAATAGCTATTTGTGTAGTATTTAACTGTTCTGGTGAACACAGCAGGCATGTTGAGGAGAATGTTTGTGTGATCTAACGCTAACTCCTATAGGTTTACTATTAGAAAGAAAAAAACGAATGGTTGTGGTGAACTACGGCAACCCTTAGAATGTATTATTGGTGTTTTACTTGGAATAAAAATATATAACAACTTGTTTTGCTAGAGAGGAGGTTGTATTTGGGTTTGAGTCTTGGTTAATGGTGTACAGTTGACATACAGACTCAACACGGCTCTGGTTTGTATGTAGTATTGTACAATAAAGCTTACATAATAGGTTTCTTTTCTCACAGTATTGTTCTGAAAAAGAATAAAGTTGCTTTTATTCTTTTTTCTCTTGATACTTACAGTCTGTTGGCCTCTACAGCCTCATTCACACCGAATGTGGAATGGATGCAGTCTGGTTTCCGTACGGCTTTTGCATAGACCAAAAATCATCGAGTCCAATCTGAGCATTCACAACGGCTGCAGTGTGTTGCAGATCCAGATGTGGAGCTCCGGAACGTTTCTGTGTGGAGTCTGTTTTCTCCAGACACCACATGCAGATTGTCATGAAATTTAAAACCAAGTTCACTCATTTTTTCAACAAATTTGCAGTGGTCTCTAGAATAAATGAATGCCTTGTGAGTCGATCTTTGTGCGGAAAAAAGCTCTCTCGGTCCTGTTTCAGGAAGTAGAGGTTAGAAAGAGGAGTGGGAAACAGAAGACGGGAGGTCTTGGAGTCTTAAATCCTGACATTCAGATATCTCTCCTCTGATTGGCTGACAGCAACACGACTATCACTGATTCTGTTTGTTTTGCCACGCTAATGTTTTGTCTCCACAAATAACACAAGCCTGAAGGAGTTCTGCTGTGTGGTGGAGTTGCTAATGCTAACGGTTAGCTTCTAGTAGCCGAGACTCGATCTGCTCTCTCCTGGATGCTAAATCAACATCAGGCTTCCCCGTCAGGAGTCAAGATGGGTGAATCCATGAATGTTAATTTAGCACTGTGACGTGCAATTGACAGGCTTTTCTAATCTGAGCGTTTCCCCCTTCTATCTTCTATTGATGTCTAATGCAGGAAATAGGGGTAGAAGACTATGTTTACATTTAGCCTGCATGTGAAACTCAGAGTGACCAATAATATTTCTAAAATAAGTGAAAAACGGTTTCTCAGTGAGCTTGGTCTTTAAAGAAATTACATGAGCCATATAGGAAGTGAGACGTGGAACAATGAAGTGCATGTGGTATATTTCAAAATAAAACATGTGTCTCGTTATTATATTTTTCTGGCTTTTGTTTTATTACTAATGACAGCGATGTAAGTTTACAGTGTAGGTAGTACATGTTATTTTTACGGGTCTTTAAATGTGTTGTGTCAAATTTCTAATTGTTTGGTGCTCTTGTGGGAGCAGATTTCCAGAGACGTTCAAAACACGAACCGCTGTCGGTGTGAATGGCAGTCCTTCCAGAAGCCGTACAGAAACCAGGCTGCATCCATTCTGCACTCGAAGTGAAGGAGGGGTTAGTTGATTTCAGCTGGAGTCCTTTTCATTGTGGAATTATAAACACAAGCACATGGCACAGGCAATTGCAGAGTTGGTCCTAAATGAAATATATTGAACAGATACCAAAATACTTGGAAAGCCTAGAATGAATTCCTCAGTGTGTGTGAAAGCTTGATGACATTCAGCAAACAGATGTGGGCAAAGTTAATGCTTGAGCTGGGAATTTTCGACACCGTCCCAACAGATATGGGGGAATTTTTTCTCCGTGGTAATTCAACAAAAGTCTTAAATAAGTTGTGAAGGTGATGTGTTATTGTAGCCCTGGAATATTTCTTTTGTTTAAAACCCAAAACCATCACGATCACATTCATGTCATTCATGACAACAAATCAAAGCAAACAATTAACATTTGTTTATTAAATTTAAACAGTATTTAAAAAAACTCTCTGTGACATACAAGATTTCATCCTACCATCCAGTTAGACTTCTGCAGGTTTGTATGGGACAACAGCGGGCTACAATCATTGTTTTAAATGACTGCACAGTGATTGTGAGAAAGCCAAGGGGGCATGATGTACTCTCACAGCAGAGGCCTCCCCACATCTATGGTTTAGTGAGAGGAAAATCAGGGCAACCATTTCTGTTTAACAGGCAACCTTTCTATGCCAGCATACATATTTCTATATCTAAACACAGGCTTGTCAACAACAACAACAACAGCTTGTCATTCCTTTCTCTGTGTGTTTGAAGTTCACCACTTTGCCCCCGCAGTGACTCAAACCTCCAAAGCTGCGGGATTTGACTGCAGTCTGCTTTGGTGGATGACTCATTTCTTCTCAGTGGCTAACACTGCTAGATGCTGAGGCTTCACTGACCTAAAGATGTTAGCAGGCATCTTGCAGAAGGCGGTCTGCTGAAGATGGTGCAGATGTGAAGGGAGCCGTTTTGTTAAGCAGCCCAAGCTGTCAGCTCGGGCTGAGAGATGAGACAGATGAGAATCCCTGGTAAGAAAAGCAATAGCTCTTCAACATCAACTGAGAGGAGGTGACTGTGTGTCTAAGCTGATGTAAGAAGCCCCTCTGCTTCCTTATTCATACAGCGGCATGCAAAAATGTGGGAATCACTAATGAAAATGTCAGTGAATGTAAATATCCAAGCAAGTCTTTGATGGACTGTTCTTGAACAGATAATCTGAGGAATTAAGATAAAAAAAAACATTTTTCAGGATTTTAGGCAAGACCGGTTTAATCTTCAAGGATGCTGTAAATCCTGGATCTGATAAAAAAGAAAAATTCAACAAGCTAAGGTTTGGATAATCCAAATTATTTCAGCTCCGATTTATGCAGATTTCCAAGAGATGAAAGCCTACTGACTTAGCCCTTTTCACACTTTGGTGGTTGCAAGATATTATAACCAGTAATTCATTTAGTTTGAATGGGAGATGACACATCCGTGTTCTAAAACACAACTTGTTGCTACGCTCCACACACCTCACTTCACTCAAACATTTAAATTGAATCAACTTATTAACAGTTACTGTCGAACAGGCGTATCAATTGTGAATCAATTTACCAATAAGAAAAAAATGTTATCATTCGAAGTTACAAGTAAAAATTCTCAGTTCTGATTTTATTCAAAGGGAATATTTTGGGCATTTTAAAAAATGGAATTTAAACACTTAAAATGATGTATAATCACAGATGAACCCACTGAGGCAGATGGGTGAAGCAATCGTGTTTTAGACTTGTGTTGCAGTTTAGAGCCAGACGAACGCTTCACAGAATGTTAGAAAGAAAATTCATAGGGTTTCAAGTCAATGAGTTAGTGAAAGCAACTCCAAATGCTTAGAGCTGTGTGTACAGGATAACTTTAAAATCACAAAGAACTTGGAGCAACAAACCCCTAAATGGCTATTTTTAAATTAAATACATTTAATAATTGGTTGAAAAAATTGTTTTTAACTTTGTTTTAGAAAAAAAGGCTTTTGAAAACGATTAGACCACATCTCTGTTTGCGTATGAAGAAAGCAGAAAGGCTTCATGTTGAAGCAGTGGGGTTTTTCCTTTCTGGCAGACAAAGTACATCCTAAGTTGGTCTGACTTGACTAATGATGAAAACTAGATAAAACAGTGCATCATGGGGATTGACCTACCCTGATCCTGACGCCTCCACTCAGCCACCTACTGTGCATTTCCACCCCGTGTGATCTGTCTGTGCTTGGCTTTTATCTTGAATTAATCATGTATAGGCGTTCATGTTTAAGAGGCTCTGCAGTTCAGGGCTGTGTTGGATAAATCATCAGGAAATCACCCGGAGATTCACTCTTCAACTACATTTTTCACATGTTTCACCCTTCTTTTTTTCCTTCTCAACATCAAGGCTCCACTTTGTTATTCAGCCAATGCACTTCCAAGTCAAAAACGGTGGGGGGTGGGGGGGGCAATGGAATAAACAGTGCGGATAATTACTTTGATATGGTCTAGTGCTCCAACAGGTAGAACAGCAAAGAACATTGATCTCAACTGAAGGTACAATGATTTTGATTGATACAATGTAATGTGATTTAACCACTATCAAAAAGTACCAACACACAGAGTACAAAACTAGTCCTTATATGCCCAGCCCACTCAAGCTATATTATGTTATGCAAGAAAGATTTACCATATTCCCAACCCCACCCTTTTCCGTTTCCATATCCTGCCCTGAACGTCCACAACCCGGCTGCGTTTCCCATGGTCTTGCAAGGGAGCGAGTATTCCTGTAATCCAATCAGGAAGTGTGTCTTGAATTTTTCCAGTGCAAGGGACAAGGTGAAAATTATTCTTATTAATGACATAATCAGCAGAGCAGCCATCAAGCAGATAAATTGTCATGCGCATCGTGCTAAAATATTCCAATTATCCTTTGTCCCTCAGCTCTCTGTGTTGAAGTTGGAACTGCTGGAAAGTCTGTCGGTGCGTCGTCACTTTCCACTGGTTCTGTCCTAACTGGCAGGTTTGCAGTATGGACACCCTTCTCAAGAGAAGAGGGCTTAAACAGCCTTGGTGCTTAGTTTACAGATCTAGATATGTAAATAGGTTCTATACAATAAAATAGTTCCCGATCAAAAATAAATGGATGAAAAGTATTTGCAAGATTTTTTTTTCCCAAAATGATTTCATTGTGCATACATGGTCTCTTTTTCTTGAAGTTTCCAGTCATTCCTTAGCTCTTTTCAACAACTGCTTTTTCCTTATCTTACATAGCCTCCATTTATGATGTTTAGACATGCCCAAATTGCCTTCCACAGCATCTGCTTTGAGCCCCACAAACAGAGTATTCTGCAGAGAAATGCCAAAGGAAAACAATATGTTTTCTTTCCTTTACAAAGTGCTCCCCTCTTTTCACCTCCAAGGCGTGTCTGATGCTCTGCTCTGCTTCCAGATAATACTGTCAAGCAGTCGTTTGTCAAAAAATCCCAAAGGCCATAACTGTCGCTAGAGAGAAAAAGTGTTTTACTGTTCCTTGTTTTGCTGCAGTATCAGAACAAAAATAATAATAAAAACATCCTCCTATTTGTTTTAGCTTGTGAGAGCTTGTTCTGCCCTCACTCTTTGTGTATTTTTTGTGTCTTTTTACTTTTGTACAAAACCCATAATTATTTCTCTTCTTAATCTTGTGGTCCAAAAACATTTGAAACCTTTCACTGTATTCCCTCAAGTATTAACAGGGTACGGCATATTCCGAGTGTAATTCCATGGGTGTTTGGCAACTCCAGGCTGGCGTTTCAGCTCTTGATATATTTGTGTTTGTCGGCGGGTTGGCCTCAGGTCTCTGCTGCAGCAGCACTGTTAGCTTTTATCCTCAGCCTTCAGAGTCCTGCCTGCATGGCTGCTCTCACTGGGCTATACCCGGGTAGTGGAATGTGAATGTGGGTGTGGGTGAGGCAGGGTGTTGTTCTGCCCACTGCTGGGAAAGGTATTAAAAGAGTGAAGTGAGGTGAGCCCTCCCATGGTGCTGGGGATCATGGTTATGGTGTTTGGTGTCATGAGCGGGATGTCATCCGGTGAGCGTCTCATGGCCAAGGTGTAGTCCGGAGGGCAAGCAGTCCTCAGGACCACGTCATGCGGGTGCAGAGAGTCGCCCACCGTCCTGCAGTCCCGGTCCAGGTCTGAATGCTGCTTCATCTGCAGGGACATGATCTCCTCCTCCTGAGTGTGGGCCAAATCATTTGCAGCGCTCCGCTGGGGGCTACAGCGCCGATGGACATCGTGCCGCCTCTTGTCCTTTTTGTAGTAAAGGGCAGCAAAGGCCAGAATATTTAGGAAAAGCAGGGAGGCTCCCACTGCTATAGTCACTGACAGCTCTGTGGAGTAGTCGCGCTGGTCCACCAGGTGAGGTTGGTTGTGACTGTCCTGTGTCTCAGTGGGAAATGGAGTTGGGCTAGGGCGCTTGGTCACCAGCACTTTGGTCTTCGGTGTGCGGTTAGTGGCCTCTGGTGGAGGAATCTGAAGACAAAAGAAAACTATGGTCAGTGTGTGAGTGAAAGGAGGAGTTTGTGCTTCGTTCCAGAGTCAAGCAGAAACAGTTTACTCTGTACCACCCAAGTGTTTTCTCTGAAGGACAGTTTTCTCTTATATAGTCTTAATGTTCTAGTTGGGCTCACACTATGATCAAATAGGAGCCAAGTCTCTCTCTCTCTCTCTCTCTCTCTCTCTCTCTCTCTCTCTCTCTCTCTCTCTCTCACACCCACACACACGCATGCATGCATGCAGACACATAAGGACACACATTTGCACGCATGCACAACCATGTGCGTGCACACACACATTGTTTGTGTTGCCTCTATCTGCAACTTTCAGATATTAACAACCAATCACAAATTATCCAGACCATACTGATATATCTGATGTTTGTGCTCTTTTTTGGAACTTCTTGCTGCTAATTTTCTCTGTTGAAATCCTTTCAAGGAGCAAGATGTTGTTCAAAACTATTTGACCTGAAAAATGCAAAGTAGTCAAATAATAAAAGTAAAATGTTTAGACTGAAAAAATGACTTGCAAAATCAATTATTTTTATGTTTATATGTTTGAATGTAGTTATTTAACACTAACAGCTGAAAAGTTATAGTCAACTTAAGCTACTCTACATACACTAGATGTTATTATTAATGTGTTTATTCTCAAATTTACCTTAGTGGAATAAGTCTGGAAAGCTGTTTAAAAGATTATTTTGAAGGACAGTAACACTCTACTGTTGATGCACACACACAACTTTGGTCCCGCATGGAGACAAAACATTTCCTTAGAGTTTCTGCATGAAAGACCCTGTTCCAGCAGACAAGTGTTCATAGTAAAGAGGATTCCAAACACACGCACACAATGAATGAAGTCAGAGAACTGCTCTGAATAAATCACCTTGTAAATCGTATAGAAAGAGTCTCTAAACAACAACAATGAAACAAAACATGTTTCTACTGTGAAAGGGTTTGGCACACACACTGATCACACAAACATTTGAATGGATATTGAATATAATACTGTTAAATCACCAGTACCATTACAGAGAGTGCACATATGTTCAAAATAGTGCTGTTAATGTGTTAATGTTAAACAAGTAAAAATAGTCTGACAGAGTAGAGCGCTAGTACAGCTGATCTGTCAGAGATAATCGATCAGTGTACAAGAGATCAGCTCAAGTCAGAGTTACATCCACGATCAAAACTAACTCCTCCAGTGTGAAGTGTTTAAAGAATGAAAATGTTGACAGTGTTAACTCTCAAAAGACCTTCTAGTTTGTTTTTCCCCACTGGTGATTGTACTGTGTTCCAGTTGGTCAGAGACCGTGTTGGATTGGTACAAATTGAAAATTCTTTTTGCTGTAATCCACTGGAGAATTCTTTTATGTTTTATACGTGGGTGTTCAGGTCAAAAGTAATCACAAAGCAGGAAATTCTGTAACCACTGATGAGCACTGAAAATATATTTTAGGCCAATTTGATGACTTTCAGCTGCAGATTTGTGACCAGTTTTCATTCTACTATAACCTCAATTTTTGAGCCGAATGTTATTTCATGTTCAAAAATTCAAAGGAGGCTCATGCAGAATTAGGTGAGCTCTAAAGTAGCTTGTGCAGACACTTCTTTTATGTGTAGGCATTGACTTGGTTACCTAATGTTGAGCAGGAAGAGGTAGCTTATTTAAATGGGACATATGCCTTTTTTAATCAAGTTATAATATTTCTATGCTCTACACAAAATATGTTCATGAAGTTTTTGGACAAAATCACTCTCATATAAAGTGATCTCACCAGCTCTATTTTTGACATTTTCAGTACAAAATAAGCCTTTTCAGGGCTCTGTCACTTTAAAGAAAACAAGCTGTTTCTGGTCACACCCACCCATCCCCTGATTGGCTGCTATGAAGTGAGGAGGTCAACTATAGGGAGCCTAAGTCACGCCCATTTACTTCAGAACCATGGGTCGCCGGGAAATAAGAAAAAATGAATGCAAGTCAATGGGGCTATAAAAGCTATTTTCTAATCCCGTGTGATTCGTGTCATTGATTTCACATATGATGTCCAGTGGCGGCTCGTCCATAGGGGGCGCTAGGGCGCCGCCCCACCAGGAAGGAGAAGAAGAAGATAGGAATCACAAAATACAGTATATTTAAAAAAAACATAAAAATTAAACTAAACGATCTATACACCATATGGATTAAGTGCTGTGTGTAATCTGTGTTTAATTGTAGTTTAATAATGTTCTTTTTACTTTTAACACGGCCAAATTGTCGACGTACTTGTCACGTGTCCTCTCGCGGGCGCAGCAATCTTTACCATTGACTTAAAGCAACATTCCGCAACTTTTACACCTTAAAATTATGCTTTTTTGTGAAGTTTTTGCATCATAGCAATGTTTGCGAAAACTTTTGAGCCACGCCTGCCAAACTGGCAGACGTGAGAGCGTCTCACGCAGGACATTTTTGAACCACGTAGGACAATGTCCTCGCAGGCTTCAGATTTGTATCTATTTAACAGTGGGTATTGTAATGACCTCTGACCTTTACATATTATACATATTTTTATTGTGACAATAATCTGTTGACATCATTTGAAAAAAGAACCATCAATGTGACTTTCTGAAAAATTCAGAAAATCAGAATTAGACAGTCCCTCTGCTTAGAAAATAAACCAACAGAATTTATCAGGAAATTATTAGAGATCATCATATAATTATTATAAATTATTATGAAACACCAGAAACAACATATTATATATGACAATATTTCTAAATATTGTAAAGATCCATAAGGGTTTTTTGTGACTGATGCTGTAGCCTGATGTTACTGTTCCTTTAAGAGACGCTGTGGCTGGTTGAGGTGAAACTGGAAGTTGGAGATGCGGGTTTATCTCAGCTGTTTGTTAAACTACTCTAATAAACTGCTATTAAGGACAAAATGTCATTCTGTCTGACGATTTAGTTCATCACAAATATCACAATATAAGGAAACAATCTTTTTCTTAAGGTGGTGGTGGTGGGGGCACTGTGCCGTGGTCCACTTTGAGAATGTTACTGTGGCCGTGCGCAGGACTGCCCAGCGGTGCGCATCAGTAATCAGCGCTGTGCCGCTCTTCATCCTCTCTGCCCCAAAAGAAGACCCGGTACGCTGAGAGTCCAAATAAATAATGTAGCCTAATATATGTAGAAACTGGATCTTTTTTCGGGCTCCCCCTGGGTGTGTAAGTTGAGGGCTTCCAGGGGAAGCCAACAATCAGTTTGGAATTTGTGGTTTTCAGGAAGTTTATTTTATTTTGGCACGTTCAGAGAAGACGCACGGTGTCGGTCATAATGTCCGACGATTTACAGTTTTTCGGACAATATTAAATCACGTCGGTAATGTCTGACTGTCCGACGTGTTTTCGCAAACACTGCATAGTATTATCTATTATGTTCATTTTCATACCTGTGATAGTGTTGGGGGGTCCCACGTCTGTTTACTGCGCTATACAGTTTTTGTGCTTCGGGTAGCGACGGAAGTACTGACTGGGTGTCGTTTTACGGCAGAATATGGCAAGCCAAATGGATAAAAAAAGCGCATGTTCTAAACGCGCGTTATGTCTGCCAAAATGCGCGTCTTCAACACGAGTTTTGACGCCAAAGGGGGCACAAACTCGCGTGTTCTAAAAGCGAGCATTATGTCCGCCAAAACGCGCGTCTTGAACGAGCGTTTTGGCGGACATAATGCGAGTTTAGAACGCACATTTTTTTAATCCCTTTGGCTTGCCATATTTGTATAACGTAGACTCGCTGTAGCAGCGGCAGATTCACCAAAGAAAGATAGAAATCCCTTATCAGAGGAATATAGGAAAAGAAAAGAAGAACGTGATAGAGCAAGAGCAAAGACCAGAGTTATTATTGGGCCGTCTTTTCCTCGCTGGAGAGCTCTTTTAGAAAGAACGGCATGAACTACGGACTCTAACCTAGCCGTGCTGCTAATGGCTAGGTAAGTAATAAATTATTTCACCAGGGTTATTGTGTTTGGTCGGGCATAAAGTTGTTATACAGTCCTGATAAAACTATTTATTCAAAAGTTTGTTTTTGTTGTTTTGCCTGACATTAGGAATGTAAACATGTCACTTTTGCCCGAGAGAGAGATTTAATGTTACGACAGTGACGATACGCAGCAAGCCTCTAGAGGGCGACAGAGACCATATAACTGCAAAGTTGCGGAATGCTGCTTTAATATGGGCTAACTGGCGCATGCGCACTGGATCCCCAAACCGTCCACAACGAGAAAGATTAGGAGAGCCTTTGGGCGCATCGTGTAGCGATTGTCACAGGGTGAATTCTGCTCAGACCAGGGGGAGGAGATCGCTCATTGGTCAGGTTGTTCACCCCGCCCAGAGGGCCAATCGAATTGCTTGATGTTGAGTTTTTTTTAGGCTGGCTGGCTTTTGTATTAACCAATCACAGGGAGAGAATCCACGTAAACAGGAAAATGATGGAATGCATCAAACAGTCGAGCGGGTAAAACCATAGATATCATATCTATGGGTAAAACAATGCCAGCAAACAGTCTGATCACCTCAGCTTTTACGTTGGAATATACTAGG
The DNA here is from genome assembly GCA_006937985.1 of Aphyosemion australe. Lineage (NCBI taxonomy): Eukaryota > Metazoa > Chordata > Actinopteri > Cyprinodontiformes > Nothobranchiidae > Aphyosemion > Aphyosemion australe. The sequence continues at coordinate 2,660,615 of SSNS01000056.1, read as the reverse complement.
ATTTCATGAACCGAGTGGATTGTTTTTACTACACCACAGAATATGACCATAACCTGCAGGTAAGCCTGATTTTAGCTTTTGGCTTCAGGAAATTAGCTTGCTGCTGTGTTAGTGGCGGGCACCGCTCCATACGCTTTGAACTAAGAGTGGTACTTCTATTCTTGTTTGTGAGTCTGGGCTTTAATCTAAACGCCTGCTTCTGTGGATATCTTGCATTGTGTCACTGTGTGTTTTTCTGGATACGTGTAGCGTCTATTTTACGGCCTCACGTTTATTTACAGCTTATCGGGTGTTGGTAGAAAGTGGATTCTATTGATTAGATTAGCCTACTCCCCTTAAGAGTGTGTGCAGTTTGTGTAATATATGGGTGAATGGATGAATATTAAGCATGTTTTTGTCAAAAACTTACTTAATATTCAAAAACGTTTTAAACAAATTTGTTGCCGAAGTGCTCCTGCTACTGTGACCGTCAATTGTGTGACGCTGATGCATAAGAATCAATGGTAATTTGGCGTCCCTATAGCGGTGATATGTGGTTAGCACCCCACCCCCCCAAAAAAAGTCACCAGCCGCCACTGATGATGTCCGGGAATTTTAAAAACACATTTTCATGCCAAGAAAGTGCTTATTTTTGAACAACGGCAGACGTTTTTTTTTAGGTTTTTGTGTAAAAAGATGGATAGGACTACAAATGCGTCACACCATATGGCAGTCATTGAACCACACATGGAGAAGAAAATGGCTGTGAGTTTAGCAAGCTTCACTTCCTTCATCCAAGATGACAGAAAGAGCAAATGAATATGGAGAAAACCATTATAAATCTGGCCATGTGGTAGGTAGCAGCTATGCTGGGGAAGTAGAGATTTGGTGGTGACGTCATATAGGCAACGTCTGATTTGTAGTCATTTTAATTAGAAATTTTTACAAGCGAATAAATCTCAAAGTACATGGTAAATGGTAAATGGCCTGTATTTGTATAGCACCTTCTTAGGGTTCTACAACCCCCCAAGGTGCTTCACAACACAGTCATCCACCCATTCACACACAGACTCACACGCTGGTGGTGATGAGCTACATTGTAGCTACAGCTGCCCTGGGGCGCACTGACAGAGGCGGGGCCTGCCGTGCACTGGCGCCACCGGTCCCTCTGACCACCACCAGCAGGCAAGGCGGGTTAAGTGTCTTGCCCAAGGACACAACAGCGACAGACTGAGTGGGTTGCGAACCTGCAACTTTCCGATTGCAAGGTGGCAACTTAACTCCTCTGCCACCATCGCCCCATACATAACAGACATAGCCGAAACTCCCATCATCACATTTCATTTATATTGAAGTACAACATATGTGTGATTCAGGCCAAAAGGCAAAGCGGATTAGAAAATAGCTTTTATAGCTCCGTTCACTTGCATTCATTTTTTTGTTGTTCCGGGGACCCATGAGCCGACTGGAAGGGAAGTTCAGAGTGGAAGTCTCCCTAAGCGTAGATAGGTGAGGGGTGGTTCTATGCTAATTTTCCTTATTCAGACATCATAGTAAGGGACAATTTCAAACTGCTTATAAAACCAAATGATTCCTGACACCAAAATTTGACAGAAAATGGACAGTCAGCTTTTAAATAAATAAATAAATAAATAAATAAATGTTTGGAGTGTTTATAGAGGCAGTAAAGACCCACGTGGCAGTACAAAAGGACAAAAACATTGAGATTTGCAAAATATGTCTCCTGCAATACTAACCTTGGTGGTGGTAGGGATGAGCTGGGTGACGTCATTGAGGCTATGAAGGTGAGGAACCAACTCCAACCACAAGTTGACCTAAAGGAGAAGATACAATGACAAAAGAATGAATGACAAATATTAGCGTGGGTAAGTGTGGCAGCCATTCAGCAGCTTCTATTCAGTAAAGTAAAATCTGAGCTCAAGCATCATACCAAAGACAAGGGACTTGCATAGCAAGTCTGCAGTCCTTACATAATTGCAGCTTTTAGTAAAACTAATTTTTGTGAATTCATAAAGAACCTAATCAAAAAAACAGTATTGTAATTTTGGAAGGTTTAACGTTTATAAAATGAATAACTTATCTTTCTGCCAAAAGCTAATTTTTTTATTCTGTAAGAAAAAAAAATCATAGATGTTAAAGAAAACTTTCACATTTTAATTATAAAATCTATCTTGCATCAAGGTCAAAAAAAGAAGAAAATTTAATTAAACTACAGCTGTTTTCATCTAGATTTTTAAATAGAATGTGAATTATTATTTCAACCTTTCAACAAAGAAGTGCATTTATGACACTGTGAGGTTGGGCTTCTGACAATATCTGTTATTTTAAAACAGGGCTTTATAATCTGGTTCTGGTTAAGGTCAAAGATCAAGAACTACTAGTGAAGACAACCTCTTTTAAGTTACTTTACAACTTAAAGCTAATGTATGAGGCCCCTCACACTGATGGAAATGACATCATTTGCCAACAATTTTTGCTCCTGAATTGAAGGTGCCCAGTTTTGACAGTAAAACATGCACTGTAGTTCTTTGAGAAGTGTTATCTTGATGAACATAATCACTTACTTATCAAGAATACATTAATAAATGAACTGAACGTTTAGTGCAATGCTATACCATGCCCTAAAGATGCACTGAGACAGTAAAAATAAAGCAGCCAAGTATGAAAAATGTCCATCTGCCTTTGATGAGTTTTCCAAACCCCAGTACAGAGCATGTGGTTGTCAGACTGAGTAACTGGGATGTTGTTCAAAATGACCATGCTTGGATTAAGTGTGGCATTTCATACACATCAACACATCAGTCATTCACCCATTCACACGCTGGTGGTGATTAGCTACATTGTAGCACTTAGGCACACTGACAGCAGCAAGGCTGTCGTACAGAGGCACCACTGGTCCCTCCGACCACCACCAGCAGGCAAGGAGGGTGAAGCGTCTTGCCCAAGGACACAACGACTGCGACAGACTGAGCGAGGTGTGAACGTGCAACCCTCTGTTTACGGGGTGGGCACTTAGCTCCTCTGCCACTGTCGCCTCATATATTATACTTGAAAACTAATTTCTCTAAATAAACTTTTTTTTCTTGGCAGATTTAGACCCAACTGTATAGAACAGCATCTCCTTTGTTGCTGATTCTCTAATAATGAGAAATGATAATGACTGTACTTACAGCGCCTCATGTAATAATGACACAAGCTCACTCTCTGCATCTACACACCTTTTAGCTCTTTGCTGATGTGGTAATGATGACATTAAATCACGAGTCTCATCTTTGCTCCAACTGTCCCCTTGGTCACAGTTACATTAAATCAGCATTGCCACACAAATCAAAATGTTTATAGTAACAGAAAACATTGTGTTGATAAAAATTACACATTTCTGAACCTAGTAACCATACATCTAATTTTGTTATACTGATCATGTTTTTCTAGTTTAATATGCAATCCAGGAGTCAAAGACAGGAGTCAAGATGTGAGACATTTACAGACAAATTTAACTTAACTATAAGTTGGCCAGCTCATCAGAGACCTGGCTAGCCTGCTGTTGACAAAAACAAGTTCAAGAGGGACATGTCGTACCTTGTTGGCTCGATAATGCTCCTTGACTCTAGGTTTCAGGCCAATGTGAAGGTAAAGCTGGTCTTTCTGATTGTAGCGTGTCCATGCTACCTCCTCAAAACGATTGGGCTTTGTGTGGATGAATTTGGTGTCTTGGGGAACAGGTTGGTTTGGGTCCCTGTGACGAAAGAGCAAAGTAGAATCTGATAAAGATACTTGGATATATTAACTTAGCTTAAAGTGGTCCTAGAATGCAGTTAATCAACAATCTAAAACAGAGCTTTGAGCCTCTAAAAAGCATAAGAATTTTTTTCTTGGCTTTCATCTGTCCCAGGAGCCCTGATACAGGCCATTCTAAACCCCTAAACCAGCCTTGCTGTGAAAAGAGCTGTTGACCCCTCCCACTCAGCCAGGACATGAATATGATAATGAGCTGCTTGCTGATTGGTTGGTTTCACCAGAAGGCGTCAGACACTGGACACATGCAGGATTGAGTAGGCGTGGCTCCCCCTTATGACGCGTTAAGGAAGGCTTTCTCAGAACAGGAGGTTTTTCTCTCGCCTTTTTCAACTTTCTAATTTACATAAAAAGTAGGTCACACACGGCTTTGACTTTTTGGCATGCTACTTTTGACCACCCAAGCTGTCTTTATTCAACAACAACAAGGAAAATGTTGGTTTACATTCTAGGTCCCCTTTAATGCTTTTTCTAAGAAAAATAAAACAACACAACACACGTCTTTTTGTACAGCTGCAAAAGACGCAGAACGGGTCCAGTCCTCATCTGGATAATGATGACCATACAACAATCAGTAAGGGTGATGTAAAGAACTAAAACTAAAGTAAAAGTTTAATGGACCCATTGAAACAATGTAGTGTGATTATTAAAATAAATATTTGACTCAAGTGTAGCATCAGCACCAGGCTAATGAGTATCATTATGAAAGTAGTGGAATGAAGTGGTGAAAAGCAGACTCCGGGCTTCAAAAGATGTTAATCAGTGCTGTCTGAGACATCCCACACGATAAACTCCCCAAAAAGGTCAAAATGTGTTTTATCGCTAATAAATCTTTGTTTCTAAAGTATTACAAGGTGGGAAAAAAAAATCATAATTTAGCTCATCACATAATATTTTCTTAGTTCGATGTTTCATTCATATCCAGAAGACAACATTGTATGCCGCAGGATGGATTCTGATGTTTTCTTTTGAAGGGGATATATTTATACGTAAATGAACCGTGCTTACAGCCTAAAAGTGTTTGGGTGGAGATGCATTTCAGCCAAGGTGAACTCTTCCATTTGTGTCTGTTCTTTTGCAGTTTTAAAAGTAAGAAATGTGTATTTATCTGCTCCATATAACTTTGTTAGATGTTAACTATAAAACCAAAGGGTTCAGAGTCAGTGTAAATGCTGGTTAGAATTCCACATAAAAGCTTCCTTTATACCAAACAGATGAGCTTAAAAACTGCACTCAGCATGGACTACAGCACTATAGGCTTGCTTCCACTTAATCTGAGAAGAACAGAGCCAGCTAGGTCCATTCAGATGTGCTGAGCGCCCCATTGTCTGAGGGAGGCATATGGAGACAGCCAAACCTCATCAAGAACACGCTTAACCATTCAAATGGGTGGCATAAATCTCCCAGGTACCCAGCCTTCCACGTCAATTTGGGGTTATATATGTAGATCATTAGTGCCTTTCTGCTCCCCTCAGGGTTACTGGGCAGGGCACAGAAAGAGCCAATGTCCCCCTATTATGCCTCAGAAAAACAATTACCAAAATGACTATATGCTGGAAGGCAACATGAAGCAGAGGCAGAACAAGATTTTTAATTTTATCTCGTAAAGAATGTCCCTTTGCAGCCTGTGACTATTGATTAATAATGCATTTGAAGATATGTAAAGGGTATGTGCAAAGAATATCAATTATGCTGTAGAGTCTATAAAACCCGGTAGCACAATTCAGAGGTCCTACCAGCCATCAAATAATATTGCGGAAACACGATTACAATGAAATTATTGACTTGTTCATTGTCTTGTAATGATAATTGCATGTTGTGTGAATGACATTGCAGCCAAAGCTTTTAGTGAACTACTGACGTCATTTGTGATGTAATTTATCATGCAGGTGTGTATATTGCTTTGCTAAAGAATGGGGAATTTATCGAGTCGTCTACATCGCTGTAGCAGCATAACTGCGTTGTTATTGTTGAATTTACTGCAACAAACTATTGGAGTGAATGGGTGGATATAAAAGAGGAAGCCCTATGCTATCAATAAGAAAGCACGTTTAGCTTCAGTTTTGAGTCTTCTGAGGTCAACAGTGTGTGTGTTGAAGATTCTTACTGTTAAGGCTGAAGCAAGTTGTGTCGGTCCTACTGTTGACATCGGTGTATAAAACAACTAGACCATGGCTGTGTTTGAAATGTCGCTTATTCACAATGTAGTGAGTCCACCTAGTTGTCTACAGGTGTGTGGACTGTCATTAGAAACAGATACTGCATTTCAACATGAGCCAGCAAAGCTTGCTAATGCTAATGCTAGTATTTGCATGAGTTCATAATGACTTTCAGACGTGTTAGAAGGGCTGCAAGTTGGAAGTTCCTAGCCTAGAAATCTAGACAGACCGTAGCAGGTCTGTGTAGCCATGCTCCATAGACAGAAGGTCTATAATTGGCCTGAACAGTTTTGTGTTTTGCCAACCACAGCGCTCTGTTGGTTTAGTGGATTAGCACCAGCGCTGCGCTGGAGCAAAACAACAAAGATGGCAGCAGCTTGTTTAAAGCAACTTTGGCATCAACTTTAAACGATTTAGACTTTTTCTTTGAGTCAAGAGCAGATAGAGGTACTTTATTTAGAAAAAGGATGTATTTGAGTCTTCTTCTACATTGTATGGCGGACTGCCCTGTTGACTGACATCTGTAGTGGTGACTATGTTATGTTGTTCATTGTCCAATAGCATGTGGAGACAGTTTGAAAGACAACCATAGATTTTGCCCCACAACTGAGATCTGTCTATGAGTCGTGACCAGACTTTATATTCACATCTATAGGATGACTTGCCAGGCTAGGGAGTTCCTAGACATCTCCTCCTTTGCCTAAGCAGCAAACAATGCTCAATTATAAACCACATGTGAAAAGGGAGCCATTGGAATGTATTGCTGATTGATTTTATTTGTACAAATATCACACCTCTAAAACAGCTATTTTATACAGACATTTTTTAAAAATGTTTATAGTTGTAGCAGCCAGTGGCTCCATGCTTGTACAAGTGCATGTGATACAATGGAAAGGTGTAATCAGTAGTTAAATATATGTGTTTAAATATAAATAATCAATATATTTCAATATATATTTCCCTCACTTGCTCGGAACAAGCAGCAAACAATGTGTGTGCCTATTGGAAGCTCGTTTTTGGAGCACTCCACTCATGCATAATAGTGGAACTATAGAGCCACTGTGAAAGCTCAAACATTGTGTTTGGGAAAACTTGACCCCAGTCATGTCTATCCTGCTAATGTTTATTTTATAAATGAATTTCAACCTCAGCACATAATTGTAAAGCAAATGGAAAGCACTAGGCTTTCCCACTAGGGGGCGACTGGCTTTGTTTCTGCTTCAACTTCTGGGTTCTATTCCTGGATCTAATCATGATACATGCTGATGGTCTTGATGCTGCTGCTGGTGGAATGCCTTACACAATAATATCTGGTTGTTTTGGAATTTTTTGTTACAGAGTATCACAACAATCTTCACCTGTGCATTGTATCATTCCTATAGGAAATCGATCCTCATCAAAAAAGCTAGATGCAAATCTATCGCTGGTACCAGGACAGCACCATGTAGCTGTTGCTGGTATGTTACACGGCAACATTCAATCTAAAAAAGTAATATGTAGGCAGCAGAAACAATATCTGTTATTGAGCTGCAGCTCTAAGGAGATGACTAAGAAATACAAGCAATGTCAGGTCCTACTGGCAAGTCAATGTTCAAAAGTGTCATGGCAGTGCACATCAAACTTATCTAAAACAGCAAATTAACCTGTTTCCATTTATTCCGTTGTTCTTTTTTATGTCACAATTTTAAACTTCATCTTTTATTAGCGCTATATAAGCATGGGTGGATTAATAAGAACCAACTTTATGTCTGCATAATAGTCATTGTTTGTGGAATTTTGTCAAAATTCATTGTTTTACAATATAATTCCATTTTGTTTTTTGGTAAAAGTTAACCTGATACAGTTGTTTAATTCACTGGGGAAACCCAGTCATTATCCATATAGTGCTCATTCTATTTGTGAAACTACATAGCCTTCTATAGTTAGCTAGCTATACAGTGACCTGATGATGGGGGTTACTCATGTGCAATTCATTGGATGTCTGAATGTGAAGGGATGAACGTCCCTTCTTACCCTGTTTTGGCAAAATTGGTCCAGTAGGTCATGACCACAGCACTGAGCATCACATCATTCTTGGAGAAGTTGCATGGAAACAGCTCTGTTGGTCCAATCATCGGCAGCCCAAACACATAAGGGATCTCATCTCCATGTGCAGCATCTGCCCACGGTGGTACCTAATGAACAGCAGATAAAGCAAATCTCATTTATATGATTATATTTATGTGACTGATGTGGAACAGTGTGGGTATTGTTTCTCCTATTAGAACAAATCTGAAAAGGCTGCAAAAATATAGAAAAAGAAGCAAAGATACTGAGTGAACACCATTTCACTGCCACATTAGGCGCATTATTTAATAAAAGAATTTAAAAAATGGTGATGAGAAAGAAACATTTTTAATAATACATTCAAACTAAAAGTTTTCACTGCTGTATTTAGATAATGGGTAGAATAAATAAAATATGTATCAATGGGAATAAATTCCAGGGCCTTTTTAAAAAAGTCATTTTTCACACGGCTGTAAGCAGCATGAATGTAAACATAAACAAACAAAAAAAGACTAAGTGTTATCATGACAGTAACAGACTAAAGCTGTGAGGCTGTCAGACAAGATTCACATCAAGTGAAAAATGTTTCGGATGATTAAAGACAGTCCCTCATTCAAAGTGCTGCAGTGACAGAAAGTCACTACATTACATGTATCAATAAGTCTTGTTGATAATGTGTCTAGTTGTGTCACTGACAGCCACAGAAGTATATAAGGTACTTCATCATGCGTAACAAGTACATTTAGCCAACTTTGGCCTGTTTCCTGAGTGCACATTATTTTGCTGCTGTCTAAATGTGTTTTAACAGGCTGAGTAATGTGATCAGTGAGTCACCTATTAGCTCATTGCTGTCCTGTCATGTTTTGCAGTCATGTGAAGATGACTACATTCAGTATTTGCAGTTAAATTAGCAGAATCAATAGATTGGGTCACATTTAATTTGAATCAACACACAGCTTCACATGCACATGATGTGCGCATGTTATTACATCATTTAAAGGTCCAGTGGTCGAAACTGGTACTGCAGTCCTTGTATCAAAACAAAGAAGTCCACTTTGAGCCACTGTTGCCAGCTACAGATCAGCGCCAGAAGATTCTAGATGACGAGCGAAGACGAGTCATACACAGTAAGTTGATAAGTAGATAAATACATTTCACTAATATTCTTTCCAAAACGCTGGCGCGTTTTGCCGGCAAGTGTCGAATTACAAATGCTGGCGCAGTAATGTTTGCCAGCGCAGACTTGGCAACCCCGCAGGCTGAAATATGGTTGGCTCTGGAACCAGAAAGTATAACGGAAGTGCAGGTTGTAAAGTAAACAAAGACTACATGCCACTTCTGCTGTTTTAAAAGGACAAAACGGACAACCCCCCAGCTGGCTGAGAATGAAATCTATTTCAATGTAACCTTCCTTCCACCATTATTGAGACATTAGACTGTTTTGTGATTATTTCACTGTAGAATTCTTTCTTATTGTTCTTTGCTGTACTCGCTAAACAAATCAAACTTTGTGCTTCTTTTTAGTCACCGTGAAAACCAGTGGCAAATAGCAACATTGTGATAGAATAGAATGAAATACAATAGAACAGAATAGACCTTTATTGACCTTATACCCAAAGGCACAACAAATTAATGGTCCACCCACCTTGCACCGCAAAGATTAAAACAGTCATTTAAAATAAGACAAAAACAACAGAAGAAGGTAACAAAGTGATACATGATAAAAGTGGTCCAGTTAAATGTGTGCAGTGTGATTATGTGTGTGTGTCCGTGTGTTATGATAACCATGGAAGCTTTTGGTCAGTCTGGTGGTGTTATCTGACTGACCAGAAGCATTTCCCAGAGGGCAGCAGGCCAAACAGAGAGTGGGCGGGGTGTGAATAGTCACCAGTGATAGGCTTGGTACTCCTGAAGCTGCAGATTGTGGAGCTATGCTCCAGAGTGGGCAGAGGGCAGTCAGTGATTTTTGAGCTGTATGACTGTGTTGATGACACTAAAAAGGTGTTGAAGCTATTTTAGCACGGGTTATTATATCAACAGGTGTAACTCACCTGTTCTGTCTGACAGTGGTGGTAGAAGGCATAGAAGTAGGTTGGTGACCCAAAACTGGAGTGTAGATCAGCTGTGGCAACAGCAGGCGCCACCCACTGGTGATCAGTGAAGAGGGCCAGTAGTGTCTTCCTGCGGGTCTCTGGGTTGTGTCTGTCGGCCCAGTCCGTATACATAAATTTAATAGTCTCCCGGAGGATGTCTTTACCCTCTGGGTAACCATATAGATCATCAACAAAGCTGGACACGGCATAGTCAAAGTCATTGGCTTGGACTCCATTGTCATTATCAACAATAAGCTCCACAAACTTCAGACCCTCACCCTGGTTCACTCCTAACATTATATCATAGTTGAGGAATTCACCTGTAAAATAAAATACATCATAAATGACAAAGTCAAAGCAAGGATGTTGTTTGAAGTTGCTGGCTTTCAGGTTAGGTAAATTTATACCTTGCTCCATTAGAATCTGGGGGTCATCAGGTATAACATCTCCATCAATAACGGGACCAAAGGCAATGTGGTAGCGTGCTGGCTGGATGTCCTGGTCCACAAGCTCCTTGTAATGTTTTCTCTGTAGGCACACCACAAGATCCATGGTGTCCTCCAGGTTACAGCCTACCTTACGGGCCAGCATACGGGCATACTTGGCTGGCTGAAAACTGACAGCCCAGCTGGACAGAGCTGTGCCGCTCTGGGCAATGGCCCTCTGGAACAGACCTGAGGACAGAAGCAATGAACGACTGAAGGTTAAAAAGGCTTTAAATTAGGTTTATTCACATCATATGACTAGTTTGTTTTGAACAAGGTTTGTTTATTGAATTTTACATTATTCTAACAGAACAGAACACACAACACAAAACGTAACAACACCCCAACCCTCCCCACACTAACCAGGCTTATGGGCATCATATCACTAGTTAATGTAAAGCCTTCGGGCATACTAAGCAACTTTTCATTGTATTTTCCATATAAATATTTGAAACATTTCTAAAGTATTACTTTTGTTGTATAATGTAAAACTATATGATGTTGTATACATTATGTGTCTTTATCAAAACAACCGATCAATAAAATCATTTATGGAAGTAACAAAACTCTATTATAGATTCATTTTTTACATTTTTGTAGGTGTTTGTGAAACCTTCAGAAATGTCATCCAACATTGTACATGGCCAAGCTCCTCCTTATATTACTGAACTGTTAAAGCCTTATGCTCCAACCCGAGCCCTCAGGTCCACAAACCAGAACCTCCTAGAAGTTCCAAAGACCAGATAGAAAAGTCGAGGTGATCGATCTTTCCAGGCTGTTGCACCCCGACTTTGGAATGAACTTCCTTTATCCTTACGTGTTATTGACAGTCTGGTCACCTTTAGAAAGCAGCTGAAGACCCTTTTATTTAAAACTGCTTTTACTTAAATCTATTATGTTTTATCCATTTTTTAACTAGTATTAATAATCATCTTTCATTTGTTTTATCATTTTATGACTTTGTTTTTCGATTTTTATTGATTTTATATTCTGTTGTTTTATTTTAAGATCATTTTATGATGACTATCTTTTGTTTTGTTGACCTTTGTGAAGCACTTTGTGATTCTTTTTCTGTGATAAGTGCTATAATTTACTTACTTACTTACTTATGTTGTACATCTTCATTTTTTATAAACAAGATGAGGTTTTTGTTTCAGAATGAAGTCAGTGAGATCTTTTGCCAGCAGCAGTATTAAAACACATTGTTGTTTTACTACTGTGGAGCTCCAGAAAAGCAGTTTAGCCTAGCTCTGATCTTGATGGTCATTTACACTTAAGGAGTTATCCTAATTTCCTGTTTTTCTACACAATCCTTTGGTAGAATTATTTTATAAGTATGATAAACTTCATCTGTTCATTCCTCAAGGTCTTCAGACATGCGAGTAGAGTTTTACCTTTGGTGGAATTGCTCCAGCGGTTGCCCTCAGAATAGTGAGACAGTGTGAGCAGGTTCACACAGGAAGCTCCAGCACCTGAACCAAACACAGTGATGCGTAATGGATCACCACCGAAAGCTGCTATGTTCTCACTGGTCCAGCGTAGTGCCTGGATCTGATCCAACAGACCGTAATTCCCTTTGGCTGCTTGGTCACCAGTACTCAGGAACCCTACATGAGACAAAAAAGACCAGCTGTGTTTCAGTACATCATTCAAACTGTCCTGTAATGATTGCATAGCATCAATCAGTTTAAATAAACTCTTTGTATTACTTTCAGTAACAGTCAAGGAAGAAAAAATGATAGGGAAATAAAAGTTATACCATAATTTGTTTGAATGTTTATGAAGGACACGCAGAATAATATTTAACTGCAAGCTTACACCCCTGAGTTTGAAATATCCAATATGTGCTGCCAGATGCCATTACCTCCTACGCACATGCTTGTCATGCCAACAAATTTTGTAAAACTGAGTATTTGTAATAGTAAGGGCTGTAGTCAAAGCATACTAACCTCTCGTCACACAAAAATTTGCACAATCTGTAATCACCACATTGGTTTCAATCATAGACCACCTACATCTTTTGGCACAGCACCGACATCGCAACTATCCAATCACATTTCAGTGATGCCATGCTTCCAAGAGCACAGGAAGGTGCATGCAGGTGCAGCTAAATGGCTCTGTCTAACAGGGTTTTACAATATAATTATGTCTCTTTCTATTGAATTACATTGTAAATATTATTTAGACCTAATATAGCCTGGGCCATTGCATGAAAATGCCAAATAATTGCATTAATACAAATTTTCAAAAGCTTGCCAATGTCGATGAAAATATGACCCATGATGTGAAATAACTTCAAAAAACATCAACAGGGTTAAAGTCAGGGACTTTCTGAACCATAGCTGTAATATGGCACCACTGCAACATGATGTAATAGTTGCATCCTTGGTCAGGGGCCAAAAGCTACTGGTGGTCCAGGACTGAAACCAATATAGTGATTACAGATCATGCCAAGTAGCTTAATCTCAATCCCAGCCATCAAGACCAACTTCACTCATTTCATACTTGTAATTAGAGCCCTTGGGCAATCCAAGTCAGGTTTTTTTAAGATCCAGATCCACTCAGGCACAAATATACCAACCAGGGGCCATGGTCTCCTAGAGAAATGTCATGTTCAACACCCAGCAGTTCTTCCATCCTCTTATTTTGGTGCAAAAAGCTACTAACACAGGAAACCAGGGAACACTTTGCATATCTCCTGCTCAGTCCTTCCTTTCTTATTGTGACCACTGTGACTAACTGCTCCACTGTGACTGCTCATTACCCAGTGTCAGTCAACACTATTACTCATTCCTCAGGGATGCATTGTGGGCACTTGTATATCAGCCAGTCAATCAGCCGTAATAGCTTTCAAACTGAGATGTGTTTCCGACTTAAAAACAAAAACAAAAAAGTAATGTTTTTAAAAAAACAACTCAACTTATCTTGCATATATAAGTCCAATTATACCATGTAACATAGAAACATGACATGACAAAGAGAAAATTTCACTTATACCATATAAAGAAGCAGTGCATATAGTACATTTTTATTCATCATAATACCAGCATTAGACATTGTTCAAGGACACTTGTAATTTCTCCAGTGACCAGTTCTCTTTAAAAGAAATACTCTTTCCAAACACTACATAATTTCAATTGCCACCACTTTGCTGTTGTTGATTTTTTGTTTGTTTATTGGTATAGTACAGCCACTGCAGCTGAAAGCTTCTGATAAATGTTTCACTCTAAAAGCCTCATAGGAAAGGTAGGGAATGACAGCTGTGGGGCTTTTAATGTGAAATAATGCAGCATAGATTAACAGAAGGCAAAGTGGGGTTCAGACTCGAACATAATTATTGTTTAATGGTAAGTTGAAACAGTGTGAAATGTGACCAGAGACGGGTCAAACATACACGTGAAATGTCCAAACACTTTGACCAGATTTGAAACCATTTCTCATCAGTAAATGCTTTAATCCAACCAACGTTTGATGTTATCAGCCATCAACATAGAGATTTTAACACAGGGAGACAAAACTAAGTTGATAAATGATTAACATCATAAAGCCATAATGTCATTCATTGCTTCAGCTGTCTTAGAAAGAATTTGTAAACGTCCACATGGATTAAGGGATACACTGAATTTATACTGAGTACAACCTATGTAAATAAGGTCAAACCAGCTGAAGCTTTGTTGTGTAACTAGATCTACAGATGCATCACAGTTAGGCGCAGATTCAATAGGACTGCTTTACACCATCATTGGAATCTCAAGGCAAAAAGCTCAACATACTAGTGCAAACAGACACGTTTAAGCAATTTGCACTCTTCTTGTCTAATCGATACACTACAGGGTTCTATTTGTTTATATGTAAAACACTGTATGCTCATATGTTGTATGTTGAATATAAAAGTCGTTCTGGACAATTTATCTCAAAATGCAACAATGTCTGACACTACAACAGAAGAAACCGTAAATGTGATTTATCTGGACATCCCTGCCCTCTTTTAGTAAAAGCAAAACTTCAGCAGGTTGCTCATATTTCAGTTTCTTCTCCTGACATGCAAATGCCACCAGCTCTCAAGAGATGGTAAACATTCTGCTCTAAATCACAAACAGAGCAAGCAGGTCTTTTAGAATAATCTGGTGAATTAAACAGCTATACACAATGAAAAATAAATCAACAACCAGTGTCTCATTTTGGGATTCACATATGATATTTAGAATCATTAAATGCAGCCAAAAGGAGAATAAATAGCTGCTAATTGAGAACTAGGAATTTCTGTGTTTACATTTTATATTCTTTATCTATTTTTTAAATATCATGACATAAGAAGCAAGGGATAAAAAGACTACATAATACCACAGTAAGATAGAAACTCAACCTATAAAAAAACTGTCAAAAACAACAACAACAACATATCTATCTAACCACACAAACACACACACATGAACATATTCTGTAAGATATAGACACACACACACACATACAGACAGACAGACAGACAGGCAGAAGTACATACTACTACAAACATGGACAATACCATTTACCAGTTTCTATTTCATTTATTCTTGTAGATTTTTTTTATGACGACCCCACTGTTTTGTTGTCTGTTGTCTATTTGTTATGTACTGTTGCCCCCCCCCTCCCCGTTTGTGTTGTATGTATCTTTTCTCCCTGCCTGTCCACTCCGGTGCGTAAGAAAATGTAGTCTAACACAGGGGTTCCCAAATTGGGGGTCGGGTCCCCACAAGGGGGTCATTGCAGGGGATCGCCACAATTTTGTCTTTGCTGATGTTGTGAGGTTAGCAAGATTTTATTTGTAAAGATTACATTTATAAAATCCCAATAACACACCCTACAGTATAATCAGAACTCCATACAAAAGTTATAACTCTGTATGTCTATAAAGTTTGTAAATAATCACATTTAACGTGTTTATGCGTGTAGGAGTTGGGTTTGAGGGTCCTGGCTTGTCTTGGACATGAGCAAAGGGGGTCTCAAAGAAACAGTTTTGGGAACCCCTGGTCTAACATGCCACAAACATAATAAAGGCAATGGAGCAACAAGAGGAATATCTCACATCCCTCTTGCTGTAGAGTAAAACTGCTTTGGCATGTTATGGTACCTGGATCAACCATTCTGTCTGCTACAACTGCCAGGACAGGATAAAAAAATCACATTACTACATGTTGCAGTGAAGCAGAATAAATTCAATTGTTTGTAGAATGCTGCAAATTGTTTTTCTGTTTTTCTGTAGAAATCGGATCAAATGTGTCTACTGTATGTAAGGTTTGGCTAAAAGACAACTTTCATGATCAGTGAGACTGAGACCCAGTAGCTTGACCCCTAAGCTTCCTGGGGTGACAATATGGAGGTGAGCCCTGATCCAGGAATCCAGCATTTATCCCCCCGATCTCTGTTGAAGCAGAGAAAGAACGCTGAATGAGGAGAAAGATTGGCTTTTTTATACCCCTTCCTCAGCACACATCTATTTTTCACAGTCATGGTTGGTGTACTATAATCCTCTCTCTGTTTTTCCTTTCTCACTATCTATCTTTTGAGCTCTGGATGTCAAGAAAGACAGAATGAGAAAGAACGGCAAAGGAAAATATAGGAGAGAACACCATCACTGAAGCATGAACTCCGGCAGCAGATTTGGTTTTTAACTGCCACTGGAAGAAAAAAATAATAATTCAAAGTCCAACAAGAAAAGGGACATTAAAGTGGAGGGGAAAGATAAAAGTTTAACAGTTCAGTAATACTATTTAGAATGCAGAGAACCACAGAGAAGCAAAAAAACTATGACTAAGAAAAATATTATCAAATTAACCTTAAAAAACCTACTTCAAATCTTAACACAGATGAAATTGAATGCAGCACCTTGCAGAGCTTCAAGATAATTAAATGTATGATTCAAATCCCCATAGATACTGGGATGATTAATTATCCAGTTTGACTAATTTATCAACTAAAGTTTAATGTGCAGCTGCTGGTTTAACCACTTATAGGTTAATCCATATATAAAATAAAATTGCCAAATTGAATTTCTAGACTAAGCTGTTTTTTTTCCGCTCAGCACTGAGTGGAAAGAAAACTTTGGTTTTATTGTTCACACAGAAACAGATGCTTTCTCTGTTAATTCAGCAATATTTACATTGGCATGCAGGTATAAACAGTATTTTGTTTTGGGTAATCCTTTCATCAGTTTAAGTTGTATGCTGTGTAATTGGAGACGTTCACGTTCATAACGTCTGATTTGCTACAACTATTTCTTGAATTTATTGCTGCCAGCAGGTGTGTGTGTGTGTGTGTGTGTACATGGGTGAGTGACTGGTTGTGTTGCAAAGTGTCTTGGGGGGCTGTAGAACACTAGAGAGTGCTATATCAAATACAGACCAGTTACCATTTACTTTCATGAGTTTTCGTGGCCTGTACATAAAGAACATGGTACATAAAACACCTTATAAATAATTAGTGACTCGATGACCTGATATAACAAAAATACCAAAGTCTCACCTCATGTAAGCTTCTTTTCTCACACTTTACACCACCTTACAGTCTGAGGTTGTCTTTTGAAAACAAATGGTGCAACAGCAGCTCCAAATATTTACAGAGCCTCAGCAATGCTCCATTTATATCTGCTCCATGCATACAACAACAGCACAGACACCGGCACACCGAGGGCGACCGGCTGGGGGAAAGTGCTGACAAGGCACACCGTATTTCTCACAGGGAATAATGAATATGGAGCTACAGGATGTTCACTCATTCAACCTTTATTTAGACAGCATGAGGGACAAACAGAACAAGCTCTCATTTTCAGGTGTGCCTTGTTTGCATGCTGACAGTTTGTGTTGCAGGGGAAAAATGGCTGTCAGAATCTGGCAAGTGGCAAAAGACGGGTGATTTATCTTATGGATCTGTTTTGCATGTGACTTCATAATAAAACAAAGCTATAACTTATAGTAACTTGAAGATAACAGTATGGTGACACAGTTGTGTCTAATCTGCTGTCTCTAAGCAAAACAATTCACAAATTAAAATAAATAATTCTGGGTTTGTGTCATTTCTCACAGGGACTGAACTTTGAGCTAAGATGTATCAACTCTTTATTTAGTTAAAGTTTAAATTTGCAAAACACTGTAAATGTGTCTCTATTTAAATGATCAACCTTCCTCACAAAACTTTTTCATTTCAGTTTTCAAACACATTTTTGGATGTCTTGAACATAACACAACCTAGTCTCTTTGGATTTGTGTTGGTTTGAAAATGTGCAATTTAATGAGCTGATTAGATTTGACTTTTATATCCCAAGAAACACCAATGACTCTCCAACCTCCCTATTTATTAATCTATTTCTTGTCTTCAAGAAATGTAGCTTTGAAGCATGCTGGATTCACTGAACCACTGAGCTAAGGAGCCAAAACTATTTTACAGCAACCATGTTGCTTTGCTAACAGCTACAAACTCTAACATTTGAAAATGTACCAGACCTAAGAAATAAACTAAATGATAAGGATCTGTCAAAGTTTTCTACTATTTTAATAAACCCAACTCCTTAATGTGATTTGATTAATTCATCTTTTCACAAGATGCATGAAGGTAAATGTTTTTTCTGGTTTATTAAGTTCTTACAGGCAAGCTGTCTGTAACTTAAAACTAATAATTTAAGTGGCCACATCCCTACAAACAGTGTGATTTTCCTTTATATGTCATGTAAATAGTATTAAAATTAGTAACAGACTGAAATGGTAGTAAAAGCCAGGATCACACTGTGTTTTTTGGTTGTACGGCGTAGGATTTCAATCAGCCAGACTGCACGACGTCTCGTTTTAGCAGGACGTGCTACCGTGACGAGTGCAACCCCTGAAAAGCATACCTCACCAAAGCAACCCGCAAACCAAAACAACAATGCTGAAAAGAGAATAAAGCGCTGCCGTTAACACTTCTTTTATTAGTCTCTGAACCCGAACTCAAAAAAGGAGTGGTCTGCATGTTCCTGCTTGTAGCTTCCATTGTTGCTAATGTAGCTAATTCTACTCTTGTGTTGTACTCTCTTCTTTAGCTGTTCACGTCAATCCCTTGGTGTACTTTCATTGGTCGACTGCAGATGCGAGTCGTAGGTTTGAAGACTGTTGGAGGCTGAGTTTGGTCGTGAGAGTGCTCAATAAGCTGTTGCAGAGCCGGTCACACTGGATGACCACAGACTTGTAAATCACCCTCGTGTTAACTGATTTTAGTCACGATTCTGTTCACGATGAGAGAGATTTGTCTAAGACAGCCGAAAAACGCACATGGGGTCCGGGCTTAAAAGAGAGTGAAACTATTCACATTTGACCCATAGCAGATAGACACAGGGAAAAAAAAATCCTGAGTAGTCTGACAAAAGACAAAAGAGAGATTTGTGACAATACCCTGAAAAAATGAATTGACGGCAGTCTTCTTCTTTTGTTATTCACTAATACACTTTCAAGGAAAACTGTGTACGTGTACGCCAGTGTGTTTCTACGTTGCATTTAAAAGGCCCACCCTGTCTTTATTAGGCAAAATGGCAGCACAAAAGCCAAATAACACAACCCCATGAAAAGATAAGCAGCGTAAAACCAGAGATGAGCAGATTTCACTGGTTGAATCTTCCAGACAATAAATCTAATATTTACTGATGACACTAGGGAAGTGTTACAGCAGGAGTTTGTTCTGTGGTAACAACTGGTTAACATAAAACATGATGCAATAAGGCAGGCAAGACATGGCCAAGCACAGGCTGTCAAACACAAGCTAACACACACACACACACACACACACACACACACACACACACACACACACACACACACACACACACACACACACACACACACACACACACACACACACACCACTATCTTTGTTTCCATGCCTTTGAACCCCTCGCTATTCCTCGCTGCCCGTCTCCCTCCTCCTTGCAGAAATCAAATTACAGTGTCAGCTTCAGAAATGAAACGAGATGCCGTTCATACGTCTTGTTCGGCACAAACACAAACATGTGTTAATTTGTGTTGCTGCCCCAATAGATTTGCCTGCAGGACAAGCTGGTATAGATTACCTCCTTCTGTCGGGTTGAAGGCGATGAGGGAGCTGTGTGGGTGTGGATGTGATTAAACCCTTACTCAGATATTCTAGCTTTGTGGAGTGAATACATAATAGCTGGTAATTAATAAAATGTTTAGAAAAGAAGATTAAACCAGAAAATTACACAGTACATGACCCTGGACTGTTCACAAATAAGAAACTGGAGACTGAAACTGAACATTCAGGCTGCCTGACAGACAAGATAGACTGAATGCTTGGCAGCAGTAGAATCTTATTTAACGTAGCATTAGTCAACAACAACTTAGAAAAGAAAGCAACCTGTAAACAACGTATTGCTGCTCTATAAGTCTGAAAACCCACTTGCATCCTCACGTTTTAAGTTTGAGCAAACATTATAGAAGTAACACTCCATCACTGAATGACAAACACATTTCTCCAACAGCATGAACCTGTCAAGCATATTCTTATTGTAATTGTCTTTATCTTTTGGTATATTTATTTAATATATGATCTACTTGATTCCAGTAAAGATTTAGCATCATTTAAATCCAAATATGACCTTTTCAAAATCTAATGTTGTTGGTACCTAGACAAGAAAAGGCCCTATCTAGACCTAAACAGGTGGTTGACCTTTGGAAATTGCAAGTTAGACTATCAATACGACAATAGTCAACACAAACCGTTAAGTAGCTGCAGTCCAATCAAACTTTTTCAGCCAAAAATTTAAATATTATGAACATATTTATATTTAAAATATCTACTATCCACATTCTTTACAGAACTTCTTCAAAATGAGTTTCCAGCTTATTTACTGAATATAAAATAATAAGATTATCTGATGTTGATCCTTCAGCTGTATGCTATTTGTGGAACCTAAGATACTTTTTGAAATTACCAGACTGGGACACTTTCTTATTGATTGTTGGCACATTTTGAAATTGCATAACTGGATCAAGACATGCCAAGAAATATATAAAAAAAATCATCCTGAGGCAAAATGTGTGTGAGCAATGTTTATGACGGGGTTTTGTTTTGTATGATGTGTAAATGTTACACGGGGGAATTTACCAATGTCGTGCAGCACAAGTCCTCCCCACTAATTGGTTCGCTAACTCAGCTACCTCCATGTCACAGAGCAGCTCTAATTATGGCGGCACAAGGACGCCCATGAAGTACAGCTGGTTTGAACAATCAGCACTCGCTCCTGTCTGATCATGCAGCACAAACTGAAGATAGACACAACAGGGATGAGAGTGACAGCGAGGAAGAAAAAAAAAGTTTGTCAGAGTGAGATGCAGGTCTTAGTGGATGAAGAACAACGACAGCAACTTCCAAAAGCAAAATCTCTACTCTCTACCTCAGCCACACTTAGAGAATGTGTCCATAAGTGAAGCAGTGAAAGAGGGCAGTCCTCACCGGACTGACTCCCAATTGCATGGACTGAACCCACATGCCTTTGGCATGAGGACCAACTGGACCATAACCATCTAGAGCAGTGGTGCTCACTCCTGGTCCTCGGGAGCCGGTATCCAGCATGTTTTCCGTGTTTCTCTGCTCCAACACACCTAATTCAGTGGTTCAATCACCTGTGCAGCAGCTCATCAAGCTCTTCAGAAGCCTGTTAATCACATGCTGATTGAAATCAGGTGTGTTGAAGCAGAGTTAAAACTAAAACATGCTGGATACCAGCTCTCCAGGACTAGGAGTGAGTGCCACTGATCTAGAGTAAAATGTATCATATTTCTAAGCTTCTTAGACCTCTGTCTCTTTAACAGAATTAGTACATTCCTCAAACCTGTACTCCATTGAATTCTGTACAAGTTGCCTGCTTACATATGGAAGATATAAGCACTGTGGTGGATAAATGGCAAATAGAGTTTTATTACTGCTGTAATATTACAAATTTACCCAATAAAAGGTATATGTATATATATATATATATTATTTTTTCTTACTTTAGCCTATAAACCAACTCAGTCGTGTAGTGGTATGAGTGTCCCCGTTCAGACTGGGAGATTGTGCGTTCAAATCCACAGTCGGGTCACACCAAATACTTTAAAAATGCCTCCCTGCTTGACACTCAGCCTTAAGGAGTCTGACTGGGGGGTTAAACCACCAAATGGTTCCCGAGCGCGAACGTGTCTGCAGCTTGCAGCTCACCGCTCCCCCAGGGGATGGGTCAAATGCGGAGATGTAATTTCACGATCATGTGATAATGACTAATGGGACTTGAACTTTAAATAGACAATTTTTAGACAAAAGATGGACTATTTAGTATAAATATAACAGAAAATAATCTGAATAACTTCAATTTACCATTATAGCATCAATTCACAATCAAGGTGACTTTAGGACACTACATACTAAAATGTTATCTATAATCCAGTCTAATTGTGAAAAGTTAATTTTAAATTGAATGTGTTTGTATTCAACAAAAGAACAATTCTGGTACACAGGTTTGATAATATTTTGTTAATGTTTGTAAATATCTACATAAACACACAAAATACATAAGAAATGAATGTAAAAAGCACAGCTGAGTAAGATTTCATTAGTTTAAAATTATTGGCAAGATGCAAGACATTTTCATATTTGTGCAACCTCTGAAATCTCAGTAACATTCCTGGATCAGACATGCAAGCATACACAATACTTTACTAAAGAAGTGTAATATTTGTGACATTATTGTTTGTGATAATTGCATCTAGAAAATGAAAAAAAGGTGCACAAGAGAAACAAAGGAGACAATGTTCCATGAGATAGCAGCAAGTGAAGCTGCTCAGATGGGATAAACACCAGCAGAGAAGTAGAATGTGTTTATGTGGGCTTGTTTATGCATACATGCATGCGTAGAGCCCTGATGGGTATGGGTAAGCAGCTTCTTTTCTTAGTGCAGAAACATCATTAGCATATGGGTGAGAAGTGCACCCCAGAGAGTGAGACACACAAACACAGAAGCAAAAACCAAATGGGCTGAAAGACCAGAGGAGACAGGCGGAATGGAGTGATAGGTGGGAGAAAGGATGGGATGTTTGTGGAGGTGCTCAGAAAGAGGAAAACTGTAGATGAAAACGGGAAGAGGGGAGGAAAATACTCAGCCATATTAGAAGAAATAAAACCAGTGCTGAAATCACACGTAGCTCAGGGGTGATCAGGTGTGTAGATAATTAAAAACAGATGCATAAAAACGGAAAGAGATGAAAATGTAATGTAGCCACATAAAGTTAGAAAGATGCACCTTATGGTATATTTATGCTTATATTTTAGTAAAGGCAGATGACCGCTCCTCCTAACTATGAAGTTGGGGAACATTCACCCACCACACTAATAACTGGCTGGTTTTACAAGAACTCAACCATTAGTAAGTAGCAGAATGATGTGTGACAGATTTCTGGTTTCTCTCTAAAAATGATTCATTGATTAAAAGTTGCTAAACGACTGAGGGAAATCAATACCTTTGTTGGATTATTAAAGTTCTACTGTACCAATCAAACCTTCCCACAAAAATTTAAAAATGGAAAGCTGATAAACAACCAGAGGAGTCAAATACATAAACCCACTGCATGGAACAATGGGTTTGAATCCTACTAAAATGTAATTATAGTGCATAGCTGTATTGATAAGCAACATATCAGGCAACAAACATTTTGACCTCCTAGTAGCAACTGGATACAAGAAGTAAGTGAATAGCAGAATGAACAAAGCAGCACTTTCTAAAAGCCTCTTGTATAAGAATCAAAACTTATTTAAGGAAAGAAATAAGAACAGTTGCCTTAATTGTGAACCTCCTAGGATTAAAGGCACACTTGACAGTTTTGGCTTGCTTTTAGCACCCCCTAGTGTCTGCTAGTGAGAGCAAAAGTAAAACTCTCCTCCTCGCTGTGAGTTCGTCTTTTTAACACCTTAATTTAACTGCTGAAATGTCTCCTCAGCCTTCATTAGTGTCTACAGGAGCGGTTCATCACTAAATTAAACTAATGAGCTGTGTTCATTATTTAAAACATGCAGGAAACATGCTGGAAGCAGACTGCAGCGCCAGGCATGTCAGCTCCACTTTTTTAAGTCCAACAGAGACCAGCCTGCCACTCTGAAGTTGCAAGTGCGGTATTCTGGCCACAGAGGGCGGTGCGGGTCTGAGTGACATTTCATTAACCCTGTAAAGGGTAATTTTAGCACATACTGGCTCAAGAAAATGATTTAAAAATATGAAAATGTTGCATAGTATGGCTTTAAACTGGTTTTACATGTTTTTCAGCTTCACAAACATTTATAACTTCTTAAAAGCAAATTGCAAAGGAACCTTTTAATGTTAGTTTAGATCCAATTATGCACATACACTATTTTGGTAGATTGTTTATGTTTAGAGCATTTAGTCATGCTTTACTCATTATTATACCTCGATGTTGGATGTGAATCATGCAGGGCTCCACATAACTGTTCGCTTTTCTCCTAGCCTCATCCTTTCACCAACTGAACCGTAAAGGGACTAAACCAGTAGCAAAAAGCAAAGTAATCATGCGCCCACTTCATAACAGAAGTATGATTACACATGTATGCAATGTGAAGATGCACTTGCATCAGCAAAGAGCACAGATTATGTGGTTTCATGACATTCATTTAAACACTGATTCAACTGAGCAAAGACTCATGTTGTGATTTATTTGAAACAAACGGTACACTACCATCCGCCTTAAAATTTAAATCTGTCAAATTCTCATCATTTACCTATTGTGACGATGGGCTGCCGTCACGTCTAAAACTTTATCAAAACTTATAATTGAAATAAAGGCCACAGTCATTGAGTGTTGAAATAGATTTATTGTAATTGTATGTTGATTAGTAGACAACTCTGTGGGATGAGTAGAGGGGGATTAATTGATTTTACTGGATTGGGAATAACACAAACATTTTATTTTGAGTGTGTACTCACCTCTTCCTGTTCCCTCTCCCAGCAGGTGTGCACAGGCAAAACATTCCCCAGGGGTTTGTGAACACTAAATAGGTTCCGGTGGAAGAAACCAAATGGAGAAGTTTGGTAGGGGAACTTGAGGATGTTGGTGTAGTTTTTAATTGTTTAGGATGTTAAGATTGATATTAGGTTAGTCACGGATTGTTTGTAGAGGTATGTACATAGTGTAAATAATTTAAGTATTCATGTTTGTGTATATTTAATATAATTCTCAAAATAATTAGGGCTTGGTTGTATGTTTGTTACAGGTGATGGTTCTTCCCAATTAAGTCATTGTTATAAAATGTGGTCATGTTTGTCATTGTGATGAAGGTGTGGGTGTATTAGAAGTCTGCGCAGCAAATAAAAAGAGGAAAAAGACACCATTTCCTGCTCATTGAGTACTTTTTACGCGTCTCTGGGATGAAAGGCCTTCCACGACCAATCGGCTAATCTAACACCTATAAAATCTAAATGTTCATGGCCAGAGGGGCAGGCTTCAGTCACGTGTAGGTCAGATGATAGCAGCTTTTAGCTCAAAGCTGCCTCACCACAGCACAGGAAAACAGGCAGAAGTAAAAAACTATTAACATGGTGGGAAAAGACTAAAAGAGGAGTAAGAAAAAAAAATACTACAGTGACACTGAAATTACGCCATGCTGACAGCCTCCTTCCCTGCTTACAGATGCCACTAAGGTTCATTTGCATTAATGCAGTCTGAAAACTGGTGAAAATCTTGGGGGTAATCTGCATCACGAGAGGACAGACAGGTCTTAGGGCTGGGAGCATGTCTTATTAAAACACAAGCCTTTTCCACTACTCCTGCTTGGCCAAAGACAGCAATGAGCTCTGCAACAACAAATCAAGTCTTTAATGATAACATCAATGCACGATCACAAAATAACATCTTTACAACTAACTCCTGATTCATCGTTAAAAGCCATTTTATTTACTTGCTACTTATTTCATACTCGGTTTAGAGCAGGTGAAAACAAAATTGGTGGTCTCTGTTGGAGTTTTTCAAGCGGGCTCACACTCACTGCACGACGGATCCAAGGGAAGAAGAAAATCGCCCAGAGCAACAGAGCAAAAGATCGCCATTTTACATAAATTTCTTTTCTCCAGTCATACTTAAGTCTAGCATTCTGGTCTCGGTCTGTCAGTGTTTCCACCTTAATGAGGTCCCTGTCACCCAGGAGGAGCAGCACGTTGCCTGTTGCCTGCAGTTATAAACAGACTGGCTGAAAATGTCAGCCTGCTTCCTGCACTATCTGAGCTCTGCATACGCAGACACAGGTGCACACAGCTCCAACCTCAAAGGCAGCTCCACACAGACCATCTGAGAGCTGCAGGATCACAACTTCCTGCCTGTCCTGTCCTTCTGATACTAGACAGACAATTCATACACACATGCAAACACACAAACAACTTAGTCCAGCATCCTCCACCTCACCTCTCTAAATACACGTCCACAGTAAACACCTGCTGCACACAAATACACATCACTCCGAGTGGCCTGATTGGTGGCTATAGAAAAGGTTACTTGCCCAGATGGAACACTTTGCTCTTTTCTCTCTTCTTCTTTTTGTCAATTTGGGCAAGGCAGAGTAAAGGTTAGCATGGCCGAGGCACTCCTCTGTAGCCGTTTTGTCATTCTTTGGCCTTTTCTGTTTCTGACTTCACTGGTGCTTCTTCCAAGCTCTTCTCGGCCATCAAATGCTCTGGTTTTATCAAAATGATGTGTCCTATGTTGTTAGAGTGATGCTACCAGATTGTCATGACCAGGGAGAGAGATCTTTTCAAGAGCGGTTTACCTACAAGTGAGTGGCGTGTCTTGGTTAGGATGTATATGTTTGTGGTGCTGCTGTGTTTTTATAAACCAACATTATAGAAGTAATGAAAGTTCTGTAAAGTTTTATTTTAACGAAAACAAACGTCACTTATGATTGTTTAGTTCTGGATTCTTCACTTTGAATCATTCTGCTGTGTTATGAGTCTTTACGTGAGCTGGACTAACATGTTTATTTATTTAAGCTCAGAGTAGGTGCACCAGTCTTATACAAATGTCATCTAAGAAGCTGTTACAAATAGGTGTTAGATGCACATGTGTTGGTGCAGAATGTGTTTATTAAAATGTTAAATTATATCAGTTTTAGACATTTGAGCTTCAATATTTTGACCCAGTTTATCATTTTTTTACATTTTAAATTTAAAACCAATAGTCATTATGACAGCTTGTCTGGTCTTTACTTCATATTGTAAAATTAGGATTTGGATTTAGTTCAAACTAAGTGTTAAGCCGGTACACTGTGCGACTTTTTCACTCATAGCGTTCAGCTCCATCTCAAATTGTACAACTTCCTCGCAGAGCAAAGATCACGAGTCATGTCCTCACACTGTACGACCCAGTGCTCGGATGCGATCTGACTGCTCACACTGTACGTGTGGTAGCACCAGGACCTGAAAATGTGCTAAAAAGAGTAGTTTTAACACAACACTTCAAACCTCTGAGCCTAAAACCCTGAAGACCAGGAGGCTGTTGTGTTGTTATTGAGTCTGTTGTCCTTCAGGCTTGCCGTAGGAGGACATGCAGGGGTTTATGGGGGTTGGAGAAGAAAGATGAAAGAAAGGAAGTAAACAATGTTTTGGGATCCGTTTTACTTGACATAAACATGGAAAAGACGTTTTCTTGACAATCCTACTCGTGTGTGGAGAAAAGTGTAAAAATAAAAGGAAACAACGCGTGTTGACACAGAAATAACTGTGAAACCGGGTTGGCGCTTGCGCTGAATGAGCGGTTCTGGCACTTTTGGGTCGCTTCAACTGGGTGATAACCTCATGAGGGATGAGCAAAATATCAAACATGTTTGATATTCGTGTGACCACACAACTGCTGATCGGGAGCTGGTCGTGAGGTGCTAATTGCCTCTCAATACCCCCTGCATACTACACAACACAAAACTTGCCCCAAGCTCAAAGATTCTTGCACGAGAGGAAACGGTCCAAAAATCGCACAGTGTACGCCCGGCTTTAGCCTAGAAATCTAGACATACCATTGCCATAGCAACATATTTTGCTCTGCAGGTCGGTCTAGCCACGCTCCATTGTAGCCTCAGCAGGTCTACCATTGGACAGAACAGTTGTGCTGAATGGTAAATGGCTTGTGTCTGTATGGTGCCTTCTAGGGTTCTACAACCCCCCAAGACACTTTTCAACACAACCAGTCATCTACCCACACACACACTGATGATGAGCTACAATGTAGCCACAGCTGCCTTGGGGTGCAGTAACCAAACATGAAGTATTAATCAGGGAATAACGTTATTATAAAACGGCATGATTATCTATTGTATATTACTAAGTGATTGTATAAGAATAACAAAAGTGCACCAGCAGTGCTTAGTTCCACCACCAGGTGGCAGATAACTCGTATAGAATTTGCTACAGCAGGTGTTTGTTTTAGGAACGCATTAATCCTGGTTAAGAGATAGACATGTTACAAACTTGGACATAGAAAGACTAAATAAGCCACATCTGGGGTTTAGGGGTAAACACTAAAACTTGAAATATATTTTAATATTATTTGTAATTTTTTTATTTCATTATTTGTACATTTAGGACTTGATGAACATTTAAAATATTTTTTGGGGAAACCATTTCCAGTTAATACGTTTAGGTTGAGTTTATATTGTTAATTTTCGCCACGCTGAGTAAATCTAATGTAGTTGTTGTGTCTATTGGTTTATTGGAACATTAATAGTAACAGTGACGACACGCGTTACACACAGACACTTTACTCACACAGTGAATTAAAACCGTGTCTGAAAACTGTTCCCTGATTGCAATAAGATATGAAATGTGTGTCATTCCTCTAACTTTTAGTTGAAACACATGATTCACAGGCTTCGGTTTAATTGATATTGATTCTGTGTTGTACTTTACCTGACTGAATCAATCACGCTGCAGAATGAAGCTCTGATAGATTCCTCTAGCAGCCATTTCCTCCTTAGCCTTAACGCTCATTTATTCTACATCCGTTTCCCATCTCCTAATGATGATCAGTATCAGACCCTGCTGAATATCATCCCCCTCTGGCTAAGACTCAGGATTATTATGAGATACAAGAAAGCTAAAACGATGAGGCTTATGGTTTATTCCTTTGGCTACAGAGGAATACCCGTCTTGTTTACCCAGAAAACAGCTACTGCAGTTATAGAGACTTTTCATGCATATAATAGACTAAAGTCCTAAAAGGTTTTACCTTTTTATACAAAGAAACATTCACACAAGAATCTGTTATTGTGACAAAACTGTTTATATAAAAGTATATGAATATTTCCCTAATCAACATGTAATTAGCTGTGGCCAATATAAATACAGCACTTTTCCATTGTGTCTGGTGGCAAACTTTTACATGAATATTTGAACAGAATGCTGAAATTCATGGCCAACAAGAGGTGATATAGAAAGACACAGAACACGGTGATTGTGGAAGACTAGAGCCCTGAGGGCATCTGACTGTTGAGGAAAATAAGATGGAGAAAACGTTGCCTGCTCTCCCAGCTTCTCTAGACACCTCTTTCATTCGTGGTGTCAACTTAGACTTTAGCTTCAACATCTTACCTTCAGTTTTCTTTTACTTTTTCTTCTCTTGTGAGTTGAGGCATTGCTTGTTGACCTGACTAAAATAACCTCAACCAATTTGAATAGAACGTTTCAAACTACAGTACAGTGCAACTCAACGTGACCTACAGAGCAAAGCAAAACTTAGAAAACAAATGTGAAAAAGAACTGCCTCTCTTCTCACTCTCACCATCTCTAACTCCCTCTCCCTCTCTCTAGTGCTCGCACACAAACACACACACACACACACACACACACACACACACACACACACACACACACACACACACACACACACACACACACACACACACACACTTGGTGAAGGTGTCCTGCTGATGTTAACGGACCATCAAAATGGAAAAGAAAGGAGACCCTATGAATGGTTATTGGTACCAGATAGGCTGGTCTGAGTACTTCAGAAAGTAAGCAGCTGAATAAAAAGTAGTAAATGGGTGGGGGAGATTTTCTTGGCTCACTTTGGGTTGTTTAGTAATAACTAAACATGGTTTAAACACCACAGCCTACCTGAGTGTTATAATAATAATAATAATAATGGATTAGATTTATATATATAGCACTTTTCTAGGCACTCAAAGCACTTTCCATTATTTACGCACTCACACATTCACACACTACTGGTGATGGTAAGCTACTATGTAGCCACAGCTGCCCTGGGGCGGTCTGACAGAGGCGAGGCTGCCATTTGTGCCATCAACCCACCTGAACACCACCAACACAGACAGGTTAGGTGAAGTGTCTTGCCCAAGGACACAACAGCAGAACACCCTGGCAGGAGCTGGGACCAAACCCATGATCCTCCAATCACGAGGCAACCCACTCTACCTCCTGAGCTACTGCTGCCACTAATACTTAGACATCAGACCAAAGCAATATCATAATTAAAATAATAAAAATGTCCCTTTTGTGGCTGCTTCCAGTACAACTGATACATTTAGTTGTAATTACTTATTTGATGCTTAAAAAACCCACATGATGTATTTATTGATCAGTTTATTCCAGAAATACAACATGTCAGCACCCGTGAATGAGGTTATGGCATCACTTTTTAACAACAGAAGGTGAAGACACCTGGTCTATTGTTATACATCTATGTTCTAATTCACAGAACATGGTCTGCAGAGTACCATCTGCTTTGTCAGCAACAAAGAAAAAAGAAAGACTACAAATCTTCAAATGCAAGCAGATGAACACAAAACTTATTTTTGGAACAGTAAAAAGAACAGAAGAAGGGTTTTCATCTTGGATTCGGTTTGGTCCGTCAGGTCCATCATGTCTCTGTGGGCGTCTGCTGGGAGGATTTCTTCAGATTAAAAACTATTTGTCTCAGGAAGAGACAGCTGATTTGATGTCAGGAGAAGAGAGTCCTCCCACATTGGCTTTGTTAGATTGCTGTCTGTTTGCCTCAAATGCTTTATTGTTATTCCGCCTCTGGACATCTTTATTTTTCCTGATATAATTCCATCTGAGCAGGAACAGGAGAAAAGGTTTTTAGCCAGAGACAAGTTACAATATAAGAGTAGATATCAAAAATAAAACAAATGCTACATTTACTAAAATAATTCAAATAAAAAAGTTTCTATTTCTATTGTTGCTGCAGAAGTCCACTTTTATTCAGTTTTATTCCCTGCCACCCACACAAGTGTGCTCCCCCAAATCCAAATGTCATTCTGTGGCCTAACGGCTCCTCTTTCTCTTTCTGCTCGACACTTGTTCATATCTACGGTAGTCATCGATCCGTTCCTTCTCATCACATCGCTGGGTGACTCATAATCCACTTCATTATTCCACCTACCACTTGCACACTCTTGCAGACACAGTTGCACCAACAATGAGGTGAACAAACACACAGGCATCCGTGCAGGAACACAGCACAGATAATTTTTCAATTAAATCTCAGACTCCCACAGACTACTCACCATGCACTGCATTCGCCAACTGGGAGCCTCATTTGTCAAAAATGAGCATAGAGCAAGTTTTAAAAACGCACCAAAGCTGCACATACAGCTGGTATAAATCAAATGTACAGTTAAAAACACCAGTATGAAGTAAACACGTATCAATCCAGCCTCATTGAGCACAAGCAGACTTCACTTTCTCACTTGAATGGAAGGAACACAAAGAAACGAAGCAAGGAGTTGGTTGTTGGTTCTGGAGTGGTTAACTTCAAAGAACAATCAGAGCATCTTCACCATCAACAACGAAGCCCTTGAATTTACATGGCAAGCTCACCCGATACCCTGCCTACTCTTTCAGTTCAACATTTCTGTTGTTTTATTTATTTAATACACATTGCACTTTCTGGTTCATTGACTAGATTATTGAAAATAAAAATCACCAAATAGTTCCCGACCTCGACCGCGTCTGCAGCTCCCTGCTCCCCCAGGGGATGGGTCAAATGGGGAGACACATTTCACCACACACCAGTGTGTGTGATGAATAATAGGACTTTAATCTTTACTGGCATAAGTAAGTGAATTTGATGAAATGTGAAACTGTCCCAACATCCAGTCAAGAGACCATAGATTATCTCCCAACATGAGGCAGTAATACGAGATCAAGAGGACAAACGGACAATCAGGTGGAAGGGGATTGGTAGAAACTCAGGGGTATCTTGAATAAAACAAAGCAGAGAGCATGTCTGCTCCTCACAAAGCCTTGGTGATAGGCCAAGAAACAAACAGAGGTTCAAACGTTTTATCCTAAAACAGCAGGTCAGATAGAACAACAGATGGTATGTTAATAGTCAACAGGATGTCTTGGGGAAGCTTTCATATTTGTGCAGAACTTGAGAAATCCTGGAGCATAAAGCACCAGTCACGATTTATTTTATTCAGCCAAAAAGCCTTTTTTCCCTAATTCTGATGAGTTTATCATGCATCAGACACTTCATCCTCTGCTGCAAGATGACAGATTTCTTGTAACCTAAGCCATACTCATGTATTAATTAAGCATGGCCCATCTCATTGTCACACATCAACAGCAGCATCTTTTATTCATCTGCTGCATGGCAAGAGCAAGTCTACTAACAGATGTGCACATCCAGACTTGGCACATAAACAGTCCTGTTGAGGAATTCATTTTGGTCAACACTTTATACTCAAAGTCTACGTTTAAGCATAAATATTCACAAAGTGTCACGACACATTAAGCAGACGTTTAGAATCCACATTTGATCTTTCTCTTTTGCCTTTTTTATTTTTTCTGATCACAACAGATGGAGAACCATTTTTCCATGAAAATGTTTTCTTTTTAGTTGCATATTTAAGGTTATTGCAGGTTACACATCATCAACGAGACAGTAAGACCGTGTGACACCTGCTGAAGACAGCCAAATTAAAGGACCTGGGAATAAATGTTAGTGGCTTATAGAACACTGTGTTCACTTGTGCCTCCTGGTATGTCTTCATGGCAGAGACTTGCTTATTGAGCTCATGATGCAACTTTGGAGCGCCGGCTGTGAGCTCAGACAGCAAGCTTTCCCAATCCAGCGTTTAGCCGATAGGATCTTGTTCATGCTCAGCACTTTGCCACTCCCCATTAAGCTGCCTTTGGTTTTTTTTTAGTTCCTCAACTCAAGAGGGTGACAATTGAAACTCCTGATTCCTGCTGATAGCCCCGCTCCCATCTGCACCTGACACACAGGTGTCGGAGCACCTCTAGAGCTAGATGTTGCCATGGCAACACTACCCTCACCACATGTAATCCTTTGCTGTTACAAAGAATATCTCATGCATATCCTACTTTTCCAGGTGATTGGTGGATTTACCCCCAATCCTTCTAAGTTTGTAAGTTTTAAGAGCCAATCCTGTTGGCTCAGATCACACTGACTTGTTCCGTTAATGAAATCCTCTTACAAGCNAAAAAAAAATAACCATTAGCCAGAAACTGTGGACTATTTCATACTTTTATGAAAATGTTTGCCTATAAGCCTTATTGTGAAATCATCCACAAAAAAGGTAATAACTTAGTTAATTTATAATATATATATAAATAAAAATATGGACAGTATAATAACTAAATCAGCAATTTAGACCATTTCTTTACTATTAGTTTATTAGCTCCTAGCTTAGACTACACGCGGTGATTAAACAGCGTCAACTCATTTTCAACATATCACAACTTACTCTCTGCTCGTGATCCCCTCCTCGATCCATCTTGGATTGCTATGAAACCCAATAGTATGATACCCTCCTCATGAAACTAGTCCAGGGGGCGGCGCTGTCTCAAAAACAGTCGAAGCCTGAAAGTGGAGTCGGCCTGAACTTGGAGTCGGCCTGAAAGTGGAGTCTCCGGGTCTGCAGCGATACCCTACTCCTCGTCAGCGCCCATAGGCACTAGCGGCCACGAGGGGTCTATCAATGTCTATGCTCAATGCCAGCTTTGCAGTTACGCTTCCTGACTTTCTCCTATGCGCTCCCTGGCTTTTTGTTTGCAATTCTGGCACAAACCTCTCGGTGGGTGGGACTTCTGAGAAGTCCTCTCTCATTGGACAGTGCTTTCTTGAATGTCAGTTCATGACCCGGAAGCGGAAGTGACGTAGCCACCCGGACTTTTTTTTCTTTTCCCCCACTCCGTCAATGATCATATTTTGAGCTCCAGACACGTTATTTCTGCCGTCTGTAGTGTCTACCGAGAATCTAAAGTGAGTACTGATAATATATTTGATATTTTCTTAGGCACTCTTAGTTAATCTGCAAGTTAAGCCAAGTGATACTTTTAAAATGGTCTTTAACCAGACGTTAGCTCACTAGCTAGCTGCTGAGCTAGCCACTGTGCTATGGCCTACAGGACAGGGAATGTCCTGTAGCGCTGTGAGCTAATTGACCGCTGCAGAGATGGCGTGTTAAAGCCTCATCTTAACACTTCCATTACTGGTTGCATGGAAATGTGTATTACTACAGTTTATGTTAATAGTTTTGCTCATTATTCAGAATTAGGGTATTCTACAGTTGACGTCACCACGCAAAGGCTTCTGGGAAGGGTCATACTGATAAGCCGCATTAACAATAGAAAATATACAGTTTCAGAGCGTTTTGACATCGATCCATCCATCCATCCATTTTCTCCCGCTTATCCGTAGTCGGGTCGCGGGGGCAGCAGCCTAAGGAAGGAAGCCCAGACCTCCCTCTCCCCAGCCACTTGGGCCAGCTCCTCCGGGGGAATCCCAAGGCGTTCCCAGGCCAGCCGAGAGACATAATCTCTCCAGCGTGTCCTGGGTCTTCCTTTGGGTCTCCTCCCGGTTGGACGTGCCCGGAAAACCTCACCAGGGAGGCGTCCAGGAGGCATCCTAATCAGATGCCCAAGCCACCTCAACTGGCTCCTCTCGATGTGGAGGAGCAGCGGGTCTACTCCGAGCCCCTCCCGGATGACCGAGCTCCTCACCCTATCTCTAAGGGAGAGCCCAGCCACCCTGCGAAGAAAACTCATTTCGGC
>SSNS01000056.1:2585430-2623976 GCA_006937985.1 Aphyosemion australe | reverse complement strand
ACACACACACACACACACACACTCACACACAAGCACACGCACTCACTCACGCACGCACGCACGCACGCACGCACACACACACACACACACACACAAAGACGCAAACAACAGGTCCAGGCAGACTGACGTCTATTGAAGTCGCTGCCCAAACATCACTAAGCAGCACTCCCTGAAGGCTTTGCTTCAGTCCAGACATCATCTTATGGAGAATGAAATGCTGAACATCCATTGAACGACCGTAGGGGCAAATAGGGTTTAATACTGAAGCAGCAGGACATCCAGAGGAGCCTAAAGCAGCCCAAAAACATGAGAACACACAGAGTCACATCTCAACAGTAGATGTTTTACATAATCTGTCACAGCATTGCAAGACCATTCTATACTTCCATCTACTGTCAGCTTTAAAGAGACACTTTGCAACTTTTTCATATTTTTAAATCATTTTCTTGAGCCAGTATGTGGTAAAATGACCCTTTACAGGGTAACAAAAGGCCACCCAGCCCCTGTCGCCCCCTGTGGCCAGAATATTCCACCTGCAACTTCACAGTTGCCCGTCCGGTCTGTTGGGACTTACCTGGTGCTGCAGTCTGCTTCCAGCATGTTTTAGATCATGAACACAGCTGATTTGTTTGATTTAGTGATAAATAACTCCCGTAGAAACTAATAAAGGCTGGGGAGACATTTCAGCAGTTACAATAATGTGTTAAAAAGACGAACGCACAGCGAGGAGATAAGTTTTACTTTCACTTCCACCAACGAACACTAGGGGGTGCTAAAACAAGCCAAAACTGACTAGTGTCCTTTTAGAAATAAAACAAAAAAAAAATTACATTTTACAAATCATCATATTTGCCTCTTTGTAGTCTTCGGAACATTTTTTTACCCTAAATAATTACCAGTTTTCTGTCTTTAATTGTCAATGAAAAATATTTGTAAATTCTTTGTAATTTTATCATGACTGAAAATGTGGCTCGCATGGATTCTACACGGTCTCAAGTTTAGTGTTTTCCTTAAACAGAACTTTCTCCTGTTGAATTTTAAATCTACTTCATCTGATCTTTTACAACTGGATTAAAGTATCTATACGTCAATGGATTTAAATCTGGGTCTTTTTTTAATGTAAACGAGCCACTTTTGTTTCTTTTCTCTATTCACTTAGGAATAGGTGCTGTGTAAGTAAACTGAATTGATTCTAGCTTTAATGTGTTGTCTCAGTTTAGAAGATCCTAGTTTACATTTGTTGTTTTAAATGTTTTATGTATTCACAGAGTCTGAACTGAAAGTAAAGTGACATCCTTATTGGGGGTGGGGGTTATCATACAAAGGGTGCACAAGCCTCTGTGCAGATCTCATTGCACCCTCTGGTTGGTTGTGACCCTGTGGACGTGTTTACTGACTTGATTTGTTGTGCTTAGGTGCAGCAGACCTCATTCTGTTGATCCAACCCTCTGGAACATTGCGCTACATGTAGGCACTAATCAATTTTCAGCTAGTAGGATGTTGGCAGCAAGGCTAGCAATGCAATTCTGGTAAGGTAGCTTAAAGCTGCAGATCACTTTGAGGCAAGCATGTCCCATTTGTTGTGATGCTGTTTGGTTTATGCCTGTATCTTGTTCTCACTGGTGTGATTCAGGACTGAGTCGGTAACAAAAACTGTAATGTGTGCAGAGTACAGCTGAAAATACTGAACCTGAAAGGTGTGAAGAGACTCTTTCAGAATGTGCCACAGTTTCAGGGAAACCTATTTGCTTCTGGTTGCATCAGCTGCACATTTCACTTACATTTCTCCAAGCACGAAGTAAAAATCTGCTGAAAGAAGTACCAAAATAACTTAACACCATTAAAGAAATTATGCATAATCAATTGTGGGGCATTGCAGCGAATTGAAGGTGAAGACTGAATTAACATAAGTACAGTTAGCAGAAACTGTGACAGACAGTTTTGATTCCCCCCAGGACTACAATCATTATCAGACATTCTAGGCTGCAGTAAGAGTGTCTGACTCTCAGGGAACCGTTTTTTTTCCAGATATATGCAGGATCACCAACATGGTTTGACCTAATTGTTAAACCAGTCGCTGTGTCTTAAAACTAAAGTTACTTTTCATTTAATTGTGTGTCATTTGTTAACTTTTAGGTGTAAGAACACACCCACTGAAATGATCTCACTGTGGGTTTGACAAACCGTGGGTTTTTCTCTCTGTCTCCTTTCATACACCCTCCTGTTATAAAACTCAACCTTGAAGTCAACATCCCAATAAAACACCATTATATATTAGCCCACCCTAAGATGCACTGCCTGATCCTCTTCTGATAAAATGATGTAGAGCTGCTATTTGTCCTCCGAGGCTTTTTTGACAACCACCAATGAACAAAACCTTTGCAGGCTGGATTGTTTTCTATTTTTATTTTTCATTTAACAAATTCCATCTTGGACAGCTACTTTCCATTTTTGGTGCATCACACTGGTCGACAGATGAGTGGGGGTAATCTAACTCTAAACAAAATGCAATAATGAGAATGACATAAAGCAAAAGTATGACACTTAAAGCCATACTATGCAACTTTTTCTTATTTCATTCATTTTCTTGAGCCAGTATGTGCTAAAATGGCTCTTACAGGTTTAATCAAATGTCACTCAGAACCCCACCGTCCTCTGTGGTCTCTGTTGGACTTAGAAAATTGAAGCTGACATGCCTGGCGCTGCAGTCTGCTTCCAGCATGTTTCCTGCATGTTTTAGATCATGAACATAGCTGATTTGTTTGATTTAGTGATGAACCGCTCCTGTAGACACTAATGAAGGCTGAGGAGACATTTCAGCTGTTAGATTAAGCGAGGACGAGAGTTTTACTTTCACTTTCACAAATGAACACTAGGGGGTGCTAAAACAAGCCAAAACTACAAAGCATTCCTTTAATAATGATACATATATGATATATATTCCTACATTATAAATACAGATACCTTACAGGTGTAATGAATCAATAACACTAATTTCTTTCCAAACCTCCTTTCAGTGCCCTGTGTGTTATAGATCAAGCTGTGTGTTTCTTCCAACCCATTGCTGGTTCTTGTCTGTGTTTGTCTCGCTAGCATGCAA
Source organism: Aphyosemion australe (assembly GCA_006937985.1). Lineage (NCBI taxonomy): Eukaryota > Metazoa > Chordata > Actinopteri > Cyprinodontiformes > Nothobranchiidae > Aphyosemion > Aphyosemion australe. The sequence continues at coordinate 2,620,876 of SSNS01000056.1, read as the reverse complement.
CATGATTGTAGTTATCTCTGGAATCTGTGTGTCTCAGGTTCTACTGACACAATCAGCATAGCCTTGATTTGACAATAAGCAACTCTTCAATTCACTTGTATGTGTGGCTTGTTGCCATGTTTCTCTTTGTCATAATGTCAGTAGAAAGTATGTCAGGTACAGCTTTACAATGTCAGCAATGGCTGCAGGCTGACTTACTTTGCAACAGATGCAACTCCAAAAGTACACTAATAACTTAACATAGTCAGTGTCATTTATCTGTTTTTTAAAAGCAGTTACTCAGCTGGAACAATAGACATGGATTTGTGTTTGCTGGTTCCATTTCTTTGTCAAAAACACATTTTAGAAAGCATAACGTTATGACAGCTGATACTTCTGAGGCTGAAGATGAAAGCCAAGAAGCCGAAAATAGCCCACAGTGCTTTTGTGTTCAACCTTTAACCTTTTCAAGAACAAATTAACACATAACTAAACAGGAAGCACACAGACACACCCTGGCAAGTGTGGCAGCCGCTAGAAGGGAGGGCAGTGCAGGACCATTAGCCTCACACACAGCATGTCTTTCATGGGCCATGAACGACACATATTGCAGTTTGTGTGTGTGTGTGTGTGTGTGTGTGTGTGTGTGTGGTCAATTGTGACACCAACTACCATCATAAAGCCATGGTTTCAATAACACATTTTCCTAAAAGAGTACACAAGGGGCTCCTCTACAACCCGCACCATCTCTCTGTGTGTGTAAAGAGGTTGTGGGTGTGAGATGGTTATAGCCATTGAGGGGCCTATAACCGTCTCAGTGCCTCGGCGCCATGAGTAAACTGTCTACAAGTGTAGCCAAACAGGCACAGTCACACTCGCATGCACACAAACACAGTGTAGATATATGACCTCAGGGTTGGGTTTGAGGAGCTGCCCTGTATGATGTATCAGCCAAGGCCGTGGTCATAGATCTAATAAATACAACGAACTGGACCTTGAGGCTCATGCAGACACTTTTTCTGGCAAAGGCTGAGCTGACAAGAGCTGATGATCTCCCTCTCTGGAGCCATATACATACACAGTAAACACACACCGCATGGTGTTAAGATTTCCACACCATGTCGGTCATTTGACACGCTGACATGGTGTAACCAACTGTAACTGGTGGAACAACTGGTTGTTTTTCAGCATCACACAGCGCCATCGAGTTGTCTTGCTCCAGGCGTGCCATCTGCTGGAGCTGACATGTGATAACCAGGCATGTAATCCACTCTCAGACACTCACAACACTTTGAACAGCACACTTCAGATGGTGCAGGCAGTTGGTGAAAAGCCCTGCATAGAAGCCCCTGGTTATCACAGCATTACTTGAGAATGTGGACGATGATATTAATTACTCCCTGGAATGGATGCCCAATCACAGCACTTTCCTAAACTTATATCCTCAAACTGTGTTTGCAGCTGAACAGACGCTGTTTCTTTCCTTCCTGCTTCCTTTGTCTTGGTTTCTTTTGTGCTTTTCTTCCCTCGTCCAATTTAATTTTATTCATTCTTTGATACTCAGTTGGCAGAATGCAATCTTCACTTAATGATGTGCAGGCTAGTGCAATTAGACGTGTCTCTGGATGCCTTTTATTGTTTGCTCCAGCCAACACCTATGCATTGTATGTGAACAAGTATTTATAAAGGATTCAGGCAGAAGTAGAGTGTACACACTTTTTTTCTGAGAGCTGATAATTAATAAGATTGCTGCTTGGCTGACCAAAGTGGTTTTAGTTTCACAGTAACAAAGAAACTAATGCCTGGTTAACACGGCAAAATAATTATGCACATTTTTGACCCAATTCTCTCACTCTGACAATATTAAAGGCACACTTGACAGTTTTGACTTGTTTTTAGCACCCCCTAGTGTCCAGTTAGTAAATCCAAAAGGGGTGTTGCAGGTATTTTTTCCTACCCAGATTTATTTTTGGAGCTGTGAACTTAGTTGAAAAAAATTACAATTATGAACTATGAGCTGAACAAGTTCATTGTAAAATGTGTGACCTGAACTTAAACTATATAAAATGAACTTTCCCAACACTTGCCCTCTAACGGTAACTATCCGTTTCCATAGATGTTCACACACATCTGATTAGCTTTTCATCACACGTGCATTCCGTTGGCTAGATGGGAACTGAATGTGTCTGCGTTGCAGGTGGATGAGTCCCTTGGTGCTTTTCTGTCCAGGTGTGACCTAACATGCACATACAGGATGTGTATAATGTTCAGCTTTGATGCCTGTTGAAATCACAGCAAGGCATTTGATTTTTTTTATATAATGACTTCAGCGCAGCAGTAGTAAACCAGAATAGTGGTGACTGGACAGGTTGCATGATTAATATAAAAAAGGCAAATAAGGTTTGTTTGTTTTTCTGACTGTTTCACAAATTTGAAGAATCTTAAAGAAGGAAAACATCACTGTGTGCCTGATTTAATAGCTTCAACAAAAAACAAAACAAAACAAAACAATGAAAAAAACCCCCCACAAACAAACCATAAAACCACAAACAAAAACACCCCAGTTGTATAAGTATGTATGGGTGTGTAAAGGTCATCCATGTAATATAGTGGTACTTGAAGTCTGGATCAGGGCTGAAAGGAAAGTCAATCTAGACTAAGTCCATTTATTACATGCACTAAAATGATGCAGTAGTGAGTGTTATCTAGATTGCCCATTTGTCTCAGGGTTCTAGGTTTAAGAGAAACCAGATCTGTATACTGTCCATTCATCCATCCGTCCGTCCGTCCGTCCGTCCGTCCGTCCGTCCGTCCGTCCATCCATCCATCCGTGCACAAACTCAAGAATGTCAAAACACAACATGTAGAAAAGGGCTTGATTGTAAGTTATATAGTTTACCTGTTAGAGAATGTTAGAGAAAGTTTAAGAATGTTTGCAGTTTCTTTATCATAGTATTTTGGCCAAACAGGGCACCGTAGTTCTTGCGGCAGAGAAGCGGTGACGTCACACGCTAATTTCACCTCCGGCGGTAGTTTTACCGTAGCAGTAGAACTCAGGGGAGATTGAAGTTTGGTTCTGTCTTAAAGGAGCCTGGGAGCTGCTACAGAGACATTGCAGGAGTGCGTCTATAAAGAGAAACCACGTATACTCCTACATCCATACCCTGTACTGCCTTAGTCCAACAAGTCTGCCTCATTATTGTATTTGTGATCCACTGCTCGTTATATAAAAGACAGAAGTTCCACTAAATGGGTCCAGCCTGGTTTCTCATCTCTCCCAGTTCCTAAAGACTATTAGATTGGGTGCTTCTCATCCAGACCTTAAGGAGTGTTCTGGTCAACACTCAGGGTTGAAAGTAGATAACCCCTTGAAATCAGCGCCTCCTGCACCTATAACCACTTTTCTACCCTACATAACTAATGAGTGAAAGGAATAAGGAGCTTGAGACATTCAGGGGGAGACACCCACAAACTCCACAGCCCACATGTGCAATGGCTTAGTCTGTAAATCAAGTATAAACCATCACATACAAGCAGACACCCAAAACTATGTGTCATACTCACACCCTCACTGATACAAGCTAGACAATAGGAAGTGTCAGCCATCCTGCTGATCTTATGCAAAGGCAATCCTACTGATGGACATACTCCTTTTTAGATGGAGGAAGAGGGAGGGGATGTAGCAGTTCTTGCCTTGACAAGGAGGGACAACCACATCTGTTGCAGCTGAGGGAATACCAGCCAGGATGACAGCTTTAATGAAAAATAGATGGACTAGAAGGTATTTAAGTATGCACGAACATGGAGATGGAGCAGGAGAGACCCTGCGGGGGAGCACCTTACAGCTGGTCATGTATACATTCCTGTTCTAAATGGCATTCACAGTCTGTCTGTTTATGTGTGTGTGGTAAGTGGAATGGGATGTCTTCATAATATCTTTAACTATGTAATATTTTTCATTTAATGATGAAAAGTTAAAGGACAGGTATAAACTGCCTGGCCTAAAAAAAAGTCGACACCAAAGAAAAAGGTCACGCACTCTAATATTTTGCCTTTAGCTTTGATTACGGCACACATTCTCTGTGGCATTGTTTCAATAAGCTTCTGCAGCATCACCAGATTTATTTCCATCCAGTGTTGCATTAATGTTTCACCAAGGTCTTGCATTGATGATGGTAGAGTCTGACCGCTGCACAAAGCCTTCTCAAGCACATCCCAAAGATTCTCAATGGGGTTCAGGTCTGGACTCTGTGGTGGCCAATCCATGTGTGAAAATGATGTCTCATGCTCCCTGAACCACTCTTTCACTATTTGAGCCCGATGAATCCTGGCATTGTCATCTTGGAATATGCCCGTGCCATCAGGGAAGAACAAATCCATTGATGGAATAACCTGGTCATTCAGTATATTCAGGTAGTCAGCTGACCTCATTCTTGGAGCACATCCTGCTGCTGAACCTAGACCTGACCAACTGCAGCAACCCCAGATCATAGCACTGCCCCCACAGGCTTGTACAGTAGGCACTAGGCATGATGGGTGCATCACTTCACCTGCCTCTCTTCTTACCCTGATGCACCCATCACTCTGGAACAGGGTCCATCTGGACTCATCAGACCAGTTTTTAATAATGCGTTGGACAGTTCTGAACCCAGTTTTAGTCATTTCTGCAATCTCCTTAGATGTTTTCTCTGCTTGATGCCAATGATGTGACCCTTCTTAAACAGACTAACATCTTTTCCATGACCACCAGATGTGTCTTTTCACATGGATGTTTAAGAAATGAGAAGCAACTCATTGCACCAGTTGGGGTTAAATAACTTGTTGCCAGCTGAAAGATAATCACCCATGCAGTAATTATCCAATAGGAGGCTCGTACCTGTTTGCTTAGTAAAATCCAGGTGGTGACTTTTTTTTGGCCAGGCAGTGTATGAGACAACACATTAGTGCATAAATCCCACATCGTGAATTCTTTCTGGCCATGACACTGAACAGAATTCTGACTGCTTGACTTCCTCCTCTCTACATGTGTTTTTGTGTGTATACAGTTGTCTGTGAGTGGGTGTGTGGCTTCAGATAAAAGGTTAATTGGGTGACTGCTGTTGTGTCAGAGACAAAGACAACAGGATCGGTAATAGCTGACATTCCTGCTTGCTTTCCTGCACACTCCAGGCAATGGAGTGAGAGTTTGTCCTGTGTGGGTGGACGTTCCTGGAGCACAGGCAGGTGTGATGCCCCTGTAAAGTCTGGAGTCTATGGCGAAAGGAGGAAAAACAAAACAAAAAAAAAAATTAGGATGCCACAGAAATATTTGCTTCTTGTTACAAGTGCCATGTTTGGTTCGATAACATGAGTCTGGAATCTGGACGTGTTTATCCTCCATGATACAGTTCAAGATGTTTGGGTTGGTGTGAGTCCTACGCTCTGACAGCCACACAGTCCTAACAGAACGAAGCAAAGTTCTATAAAAACAAACTAGTTTTATCATTTTAGACTCCACAGCCTGCAAACTTTATAGAATACCTGTCGTTCCACAGTGTCATAGCTCACATTCTCCTAAGCCCCTTTCTAAAAATTATTTTTAGGGTTTTATCAGTGTGATTTCTAAAGAGTTGTTGCTCATTCTTAGCTCCCGTGCAATGTGCTAACAGGCATCTACAGAAAATGTTAGAGGTAGTAACTGTCAAAAATGCTGTCTACTCATTTACTTGGTAATATTCCATCAGCATTTGGCTAAGGAGGAAAAAAAGCAACTTTAAACACCTTAATTCTTAGTTAATAATTTCCTGAAAGACAACCTACGTAAACAGTTTCCTGAAATATGTATGCCTTTGACAATAATCCATGATAAATTTGTCAATTTAGAACCTGCTCAGATGGATATATAAGGATTAAATAATTCTCCTTAAAATAAAAGTAATTTAGATAGACATATAACACTATGTTTGTAGTGTCTTTATTGTTACATTTTCAATTATCTTTCATTAGAACATGCAAATAATTATTCATATTAAAGCTAATGAAAGTAGGAGAAAAGTCACTCATACATTATAGTAACAGTAAATATGTATCTGACAAATAAACATAGACAATTACACTTTAATTACCTCTTATGTACAACCTCAGTCATGTTTTTTTGTAATTTATTTCCAAAGTGCTTCATTTATCTTCATCTGTAGGTTGTTAAAGCAGGTTGGAGAACCTAGGAATGCCTCCACACACACACACGCACGCACGCACGCACGCACGCACGCACGCACGCACGCACGCACGCACGCACGCACGCACGCACGCACGCACGCACACACACACACACACAGTTCCTTCATGTTTTCTGTTTACTCAAAGCTCATTTCCACAATCCAAAGACAGGCTTGTTAGATTAAGTAGCATTTGTGAATTGTGTGCTTGGTTGAGCATCCATGATAATTTTCAGTGGGTAAAACTTTATACAGTAACTTTGGTCTGCAGTTGTTTTTCATGTGTGCAGACAAGATGCTACAGTTTTAAGTTGCTTTATTCACCTTCTAAGAAATGAAATGTTGAATTTTCTTAACCATGTTATGTCTTCTGGTTCCACTAAACCTAGTTGTTTAAATGTAAAGAGTAATATATATTGTTATATGTTATGTTGAAAGTAAAAGTATATTACTCTTTACATTTAAGCAACTAGGTTTAGTGGAACCAATTGACATAACATGTTTAAGTTAATTCAATGTTTTATTTGTTACAGTGCAGCTAGGGTACAGTGGAGCAACAAAGTATGTTTTAGGACTGTTCTTGGACTGTTTTTAAACAGCAGTCTCTTGAGTATGTTCTGCACCATTTACAATATGTCATTTTACATTTACTTTCTACCATTACAGCTCTGTGACATAAATGAGCCATCACTGTACTGTCCCTAATACAGCAAAGCAGCTACTGTCATTACAATTCATTGAAATTTTCCTTTCTCCCTCTCAATTGAGACATTTAGCTACACAGACGTGGAAAAACCAAAACATTAAAACCTTTTTACATGTTCTGTATTCACTTTTGCAGCCATTTCTATGTGTTTTGAGTCTAGTTTTAATGTGTATCCACTCAAACAACAGCAGTCAAACAAAAATCCACTATACGATATCTCACATCAGAAAGTATCTCTCCGAGCTCTCATACTGAAGGAAACTGTGCAGTGGTGATCAATATTTCAACATGCACACTCACACGCACACACACACATGCATGCCAACATGCCTCTCAGGGGCCAAGGTGATGTGAGTGCAGGTGTCATGAGCCATCAGCTCACCACGTCTGCATGAAGATAGCCAGATATAGACACAGACACACATGAAAGTTGCATTGGTGAGAACAGACAAGAAAAGGCTTCCAGCTAAAAGGAGTCTTGGCTCATCTAATAATGATGCTGCCTGAGAAAAATCAAGGCTGATGGAGCCTTTCATCACCACCACATGTATAATCCACAAAGCCAGGGAGGGAGAGACACAGTGACAAAGAGGCATTGATAAAAGTCTGTTTTATAATTTATTCCTGTCACGCATACACACGCACGCACACACACACATGCACACACACATGCACGCACGCACGCACGCATGCACGCACGCACACACAATGCTTATGAAGCAGACTTGTTTAAAGTAACACAATCTACAGATGGACAAATATTTTATTTTATTTTTTTAATCAGTATGAAAACAATTCTCAGTTAATGATCCATCCATCCATCCATCCATCCATCCATCCATCCATCCATCCATCCATCCATCCATCCATCCATCCATCCATCCATCCATCCATCCATCCATCCATCCATCCATCCATCCATCCATCCATCCAACCACTTCCGCTTATCCGGAGTCGTGTTGCGGGGGCAGCAGCTTAAGGAGGGAGGCCCAGACTTCCCTCTTTAATACCTATTTTAGTAAAATGCATTTCCACAAGGAAATGGACTCTGCAAAGTTCAGATTTATTAATAAACATGTTAGGTTATAATGTGTCAGTGTCTAAGGAAATATGTCTAGGTCCCTATGTGAACTATCTACTCAAAGAGTTGCAGGTAAAGATCTTTAATGTTGGTAAATGCATACTTTGGTAAGAAAAACTTCCAGAATTGGACGGGCATTGAAAAGGTCTAATGAGTCCACATCCCTCCTCAGCGGAGCTTTTATCACGTCTGTTTTTGAAATTCAACGTTCTTTGCTCTGACTACTTTCATCATCACACGCACGCGCACACGCAAAACATATTCACATTAGTAAAAGCTGGTGGAATAACACTGTGACAGACCCACAGCAAGTAATTTACACAAGCAACAACTCCTCATTGCTGCTCTTTGTCCCCTTGCCATTTTTCTTGCAGCTGATGAGAAAAGTAATAAGTCCAGTGGAGTCCGACTACAGAGTATGGTAATGTGCCCAGTGAGGGTATGCAAATACAATTTGCAAGAATTTGCATTTAAATGTCCTTGCTAACAGCTGACAATGTAACTTTCTTTATTGTGGCAAAATTATAAAAACACTTTACAAAAACATAATCAAAACAACAATTATAAGAGCATTGCTTAAAATGAAATGAAATGTACAGAAAAAAGAAACACGCACGCGCGCACGCACGCACGCACGCACGCACGCACGCGCGCACACACACATTCTAAGGGCACCTGACACACGCTGCAATATTGGGTGAAGACAATCCAACATATTGAATCTTCTCGATTTCTGATCAAAGTTTTTAAGAAGTTCAGACAGACGAGAGCATCCTTAACACACCACACACAGCAGGAATATCTGATAACAAGATTATCTTTGGAGCCATTAGAACAATCAGGAGCATCCTTCAAACTGAATCGGGTCACAGATCAGCATCATTTTCTTGCCTTATTAACCAGGTCTAAACTAAGGATTTCCAGACTCACTTGATATTTTATTGACCGAAAAATTAACTTCATGTAAAAATACGTGTACATTAGTCACACAATTGAAACCCATTTCTCATTTAGTTGCTAACAGCATTGTGCTGGTTAGTGTGGAAGTGGTAATGTCATTAAGCTTACTAGATATATAATATTTATTTAATTTAGCATTTATATATTTCATGACCACAGGTAGGACCTACAACTGAAACAGACCCAGGTAAGAATGTTCACAGTCCTGTTTGCTTACAGGAGATGAAAACTCATGCAGGTCAGTAACCGCTCATAGTAAGACCAACTATGAACCTACTTCTAAGACAGACAGACAGACACAAACACGCACACACACACGCACACGCACACACACACACACACACACACACACACACACACGCACACACACACACACACGCACACGCACACGCACACTCGTGGACTCTGGCTGAAAGTTGCCATGTTGAAGTCTTTCCAGGTCACTAACTTCAATCCACCTGAAACACACTTTTTCTTTTCTTTTTGTTGTCCTCTTTTCACCTTTCTCTAAGGTGACTTTATGTTTTTTATTAATGTATTTTCTTCTTATATTTCTTCTTTTTTATTGTTTTTCTACAATTCAGGGTTGCTGGATATCGATTTCTTTTGGTATTTCAAGATAAACCATAAATAACCCTTTATTTTCCTACACATTGAAACACAAGCAGCTATCCATTTCTATGTTGTTACCTCACCAGAACCACTGTGACAATACAGAATCAATGTGGTCTGGAGGAGAACAGCAGAGTAGGAATTATCAGACCAGTTTTCTGTGTAAACAGTTTAAGTCGATTTTTTTTCCATACCAGCTGAAAACAATCGGGGTAAATGTCCTTCAGACGAGTCGTGCTTTTGTGAATTGTTTTATGCTATAGTGAAGTAAAGGTTTGGTTTTAGGTAAAGGTTAAGGCAAAAAAGTCATTTAATAAAACAATCTGTGAAAAATTCTCAAGTTCATGAAACCAGACTGATGGAACGTTGGTGATGATGTGACGACTTATCTACCAGACAACACTTGTCATGAGAGCAAACCTAATCCCCCCCTCACACACACACACACACACACACACACACACACACACACACACACACACACACACACACACACACACACACACACACACACACACACACACACACACACACACTCACTTTCCTCTCTTTTCCCCTTCTCTCCATGACATTGATGAGTTTTCCTAACGAGGCTTCAGCAGCTTTAATATTAAAAATCTGTTTATTTACATCACATTTGAAGATTTTCAAATATTCGCTCTTTAAAGACTCATTCTTGCTGATGATCATGTTTCTCTCACTCTGTTAGGTTTCTGTTTGTTTTGGGGTTTCGTCCAACAGATTGTGATTTAGAAAGCCTTCTCTTCCAGATGCTTAACATATACCTTTTACCTGCAGGCAGCCAGTTGATTTTCAATATGTTCTTTTATATATTTCTGTTTGTATAAGTGTCATCACTAAGTAACAACTTTTAAAATACTTTATAAAAGCCACCATAATTCAAATTTATTCCAAACACAACCCGGTGAACCTGGTGATGGAGACGAGGCTTGGGCTGTACGCTGGTGAAACGGCCCGATGACCCACAGAGGCTAAAATCCCTAAAAGAGCTTTCAAAAATAAGATGACATGTCATGTGTTACGAGATTAGCTGCTTGAAACTGCATTTACTTTATTTCTTTAAGTGATGTGTCTGAATAGGATTTTTAAAAATTTTCTTATTAAAAAGTTTGTATTTATTTTCATTTGACTTATTCATTGTTCTTCTAGTGTCTGTTTCCTTCGACTATGCTGTAATATTGTAATAATGGGTCTGATTTGTATCCGGTGACTTTTCCCTTGTTCTAGACCAGGGGTACCCAATCCTGGTCCTGGAGGGCCGCTATCCAGCAGGTTTTGTGGTTTCTCTGCTCAAACACACTTGATTCAGTGGTTGAATCACCTGTGCAGCAGCTCATCAAGCTCTGCTGAAGCCTGCTAATCACTTGCTAATTGAAATCAGGTGTGTTGAAGCAGAGTTACAACTAAAACCTGCTGGATACCGGCCCTTCAGGACCAGGATTGGGGACCCCTGTTCTAGACCATTTAAATTCCATGATCTGGTTGTAATGTAACATGTATGATCCTTTTTTCCTCTCATGTGTGGTAAGAATTCCTATGGTGTCAAGCTGAAAATCTGAGTTTTTTACAGTACATTATTTGATTTAGGATGTAACAAGAAGATATGGCTAAAGGTTTGATGAATCTATTGTACAAGACACTGTCATTGTTTTTATAAATAATAGCAGCAGTTTGATGGTTCTACACATCATGATTTGGTTTTTGTACATTTGAGAACTTGACTTCCAGTTATTTATATTCCCTATGGAAATTGGAAACTGCTGAGTCAAGGGACTGAAATCATTTTCCTTTGGGTATGACAGAACGAGCTAAAGGAAGGTTTATAATCTGTGGGAGGATTTTCATTTTAACAGTGGCTGTTTGTTCAACAAGTCAGGGATTCCAGCGTTTAGGGTTGTCTTCACGTCTGTAAAGAGTGTAGTAGGGACAAAACATCTCAGAGATGGACACAAATGTAATTACCAGATACACCATTTTTAAACACCAGAGGAATTGTCTTTTTTCTAAATCACCTTAACCCTTCAAAGCCAGTGTGATACTGTCTACATGAAAACACGTTTTCACTGCAGTCTTGACCTCTTGTTTTGTGGTTCTGCAAACCCTGATGGACAAGTGGACACCCTCGTGCTCATCAGACAGAACGTGGATGAGGTCATCTCTTCACTTGTAACTGTGGCTCTAGGTAAATGTAGAATTGCATCAGGTGAGAATATATGAGTTTGAATAGAGATGTTGGGGAAAGATTAAGTTGAAAAGTTTACTTTAGTTTGGGGTAGAATCCCCATTTTCCCTAGAGCAAGCTGCATCTGATCAGATATAACTAAAACCTGACGTTTTGAGTATTTCTTAACTCACTGATGGCGATGTGCAGCACCTCACATAAAACATGGGTTATAAACACAGCCCAGAGGGCTACAGGCTGCCCTCTGCCCTCCTTTGAAGGGATCTCTAGCACCCGTTGGTTCAGAAGATCTGATCCATCCTCTATAACTGCTTCAATGCAGCACATCATCAGTTTGACCTGCGGCAGGAGCAACAAGTCAATGCAAGTCTACACCTGATTCAGAAATGCTTCATGTTCTTGGACTATAAAACAATCAGTAAGCAATGATTCAATACATATTATTGATATGTGCTTCTAATGTTTATTAAAATGTATTCAATTCAAACTTCTAAAACAAAAGGAAACACAAAACATGCAGATTAACATAACCCAGAATGAAGAGGAGGAGATAGAACAGGTGCTATTTATCGATTTTGTTGACTTTTTTTGTTGCTGTTATTTATTTATTTATTTATTTATTTATTTATTCATTTATTTATGTAGGCTAACACTAATATGGAATTGTAACGTTGGGGAAGTTACTTTAAAGTTATGATATTTTGATATATTGACAGTTCTAGCTTAGAAAATCAGCGTTCTAAAATACTTTTACACAAGAGTGACATCCTAAAATATGGTAAAAAGTAGATTCTTGTGCATTCTTTGTTGTTTCTGTTTGTGCAGGACACACGCCTCTTCCTTCTCTCCCCCCTTTCTCTTTCATTTCTGTGTCCATTGGGATTTTAAAACAACCAAAAGCATTTCTAATAAAGTTTTGACATCAGGCGGGGCATTATAGCAGAATCTATAACGCTCCACTTGTGAGAGTAAAACTGTAAGGCTTGTTTTCGGCTCTCAGACATCAGTTCTGACTGTTTTACACCCAGACAGGACACGGGAATAAAACAAAAATAAAATACGGTATTTTTCCACATCATTTTATTTAACATCAAGTCACCAGTAACTATGAATCTGCCTGGTAAACATGAAATGTTTTCCACCAAAATTGCTTTATCAAAACAATCAAAATGAGTCTAAATGTCCTTAAAACATGTTAGGTTTGAGCTACAGGAAGTGGGCCGTAGATCTTCAATCTGAGAGCAACAGTTTATAATCTGGTCTGCCTCCTCATTTGCGGGGAGTTTGGCATATTTTCATGCACGCACACCGTTTGAAACATGCTTTTAAGTCATGTGACTGAAATAGTTGCGACTAATATAATGCTGTACTTTTAAAAAGTAATGCTCTATATTACTCTGTTACAGAAAAGGGAATATATTTCTACTTTTGTATTGTGTTACTTCTACAACTGTGATAGATGATGGCAGAGGAGTTAAGTGGCCACCTTGCAATCGGAAGGTCGCAGGTTCGCGTCCCGCTCAGTCTGTCGCTGTCGTTGTGTCCTTGGGCAAGACACTTAACCCACCTTGCCTGCTGGTGGTGGTCGGAGGGACTGGTGGCGCCAGTGTACGGCAGGCCTCGCCTCTGTCAGTGCGCCCCAGGGCAGCTGTAGCTACAATGTAGCTCATCATCACCAGCGTGTGAATGTGTGGATGACTGATTGTGTTGTGAAGCGCCTTGGGGGGTTGTAGAACCCTAAGAAGGCGCTATACAAATACAGGCCATTTACCATAGATATATCTGATAAAGTTGTCGAGTTTTGAAAGCTGAACCTAAGTCAGACAAATGTGTTCAACAACAGTTTTTTCCAAGCAACACATTGCCATCTAACCATTTCTAACTGTGGATTGTGACACGTTTTGGAAATGTCAATGATAAAAAACATTCTTTTACACTTTTTCTGGTGAGATTTAGCACTGCTGCTAGCCCAGCATCAACTTGCTCCTCAGCTTTTCCTTAAGACTTCACCTTCAGACATCATCTGTTGGTAAGACTCTAATCACACATGGGGTTAATCCAGCCTGTTGATAGAGCAGTCAGATGATAATGACAGCCAACACGTTTTTGTTAGTGTGGGCTAGTTTCTGCTCCAGGAAGCATTGGTTCATTTACTGCATTAACAAAGTAGAAATGCCTCTGGATTTCTGCCACAGTATAAATGTCCAGCAGTATTCATCAACGGCAAGATGCTAAGCCTCAGTCTGACTCCGCAAAGAGACATTTATTTAATAAAACAAAGACACAGTTTCAAGATAACTGTTAGACCAACAGCATATCACACACAGATACCTAACCAAACTCAAAGAAGGCCCATTTAGGCTGCTTGTGTGAACTCATGCTGGCAGCAATATCCTGGTGTATGTAGATTTTTAGAGTTCAATGAAGGGGTAGCAGAAGGAACTGGCAACAAAGACAAATACAGAGGAGAATAAGTGAAGGAAAGAGCATGGAGAAAAAGCACAGGAGGAAGAGCAGAACGAGACACTGGCATCCCAGATAAAGAGGTTTAATTGACTGTCACAGAGCCTTGTGGTTGTGCTGCAGCTACTAATAGCCAGCTTGAGGCTGCTGAGGCTAGCGGACACACAGAGAGGCCGGACTCTCCTCTCATTATCGCTGCTACCCTCCAGCTTTAGCGCTCGTTTCCTCTGTCTTCAACAGTCTGTGTTTCTGCTCGTTTTGGTTGACTCTAGTCGACTCTCAGGGCTTCAGGAATTAGATATCCAAGAATCTAATTGTCAAAGAGTCCTTTAATGGACAGAAATAATAACAATACTTGTTCAACAAGAACTACATACATGTGAGAATGGATATGTGAAGTGAAAGCTATTATAATAGCGGAACTGTCCAGATTTGTGAGGCAGTCTCCTGTGTGTGTGTTTTAGGTTTGCTAAAAGAATCTGCTAAAGCATCGATAAAAGAAACTGATACATTAACTTTTACACATTTGTGGATGCTTCATGCATGTGTATGTGTAGTCGATTGTAGGTGAAGACATGAAGGAATAATCTCTTATTCTGCAACGTCCTTCCTCGAATCCTAACTCACCCTCCTCATCTCATTGTCCCCCCTCAGCCTCCCCGTGTCCCTCCTGCTCTGTACACCCTAATAGGCTATTGATTTTCCATCTGCTCACGAAGCAGTCTCTACTTTTACCGTTCACTCACGATATTAGCTGTCCATTAACAGCAGCGGGCAGCTCTGCTTGCACCCTGACACCCTGGTGCACACATCCACGTGCAGCTTTGGCACACACAGCAGATAGAGGTAGGTAAACAGAAGCAATCCTGCAGAACATATTGACTTTTTGTGCATTTCTTCCTAAAAATAATAAATAACAGAAGCTGGGAGTAAAAGCGTCTTCTGCTGTGATTCTGATTAGCGGAAGGACACAAACAGAATCGTCTGCCTCAGACATCCTTTCCAGGTAATCACATCCAGCCAGCTGGTAAAACACAGTTTTGTGGTTAACGAATCAAATAGTACCTCTGATTCATGCATTTATCGGCAAACAGCTGTATATCAAACAGCTGTATTTGTTCCTTCAGAGCACAGATGGAACCAAACAGTTCCTGATTCAGACCTCTGGTTTAAATGATTCTTGATTGGGTGAAAATAAAGACTGATGAGATTACAGTTTTTACTCCAGTGGCCTTAAACTGAAACACTGAACCCTGTCATTGACCCAGTGAGCTGGAAACAAAACCTCAGTGACATTTAGGCTAACGCCTCTTGATGAAGGTCATGCTGAGAGAGAGAGAGAGAGAGAGAGAGAGAGAGAGAGAGAGAGAGAGAGAGAGAGAGAGAGAGAGAGAGAGAGAGAACATGCAGATTATAACTTATTAAATAACTATTATAATTTTTTTCAGTTTTTTTATTTATTTGACTCTAATTGAGTTAATTGATTCCACCAGCTGGAGATTGAGTGTTTTAATTGGCTAGTTGTTGAGATACCCAGTGGGAATAGAGGTTTTCTGTCTTGCAACATGTGAAAAGCATATGAACTTGGTAGAAGGGTCTAATTTTAAAAAAAAGATAGCCCTCCCTGGTGTTGCCTCATGACTTTATTTATTGAGTGGCCAGAGTAATTATGGAGGCCTTTTAAAAAGCTGTAAATAATAATTGTTAAAACACTTCATATTTGTAAAAGCAGAGTGACAAATGGCACTGAAAAAAAAAACAGTGATTAATTTCCTTAATTTCCTCATTCCTGAGAATGTTCACTCAGTTTCATTCCCAATAAAAGGGTTATGGATGATATCGTCATGGTTGGACTTGTACTTCCATGAAATTGTACTCGAGTCATTTATGTCTACATGTTTTCTGTCTTAATCTTCAGAGACAGAAATTATTTTGATCACCTCCTCTCCTTTAAAGGGGACATGAAGGAGACATGGGCAGCAGTAGCTCAAGAGAGCAGGTTGTCCAGTAATTGGAAGGTTGCAGGTTTGATCCCAGCTGCTGCCATAGAATGCTGCTGTTGTGTCCTTGGGCAAGACACTTAACCCACCTTGCCTGCTGGTGGTGGTTGGAGGGACCGGTGGTGCCTGTGTATGGCAGTCTTGCCTCTGTCAGTGCGCCCCAGGGCAGCTGTGGCTACATTGTAGCTCATCCCCACCAGTGTGTGAATGTGTGGATGTCTGATTGTGTTGTGAAGCACTTTGGGGGGTTGTAGAACCCTAAGAAGGTGCTAAACAAATTCCATTAAACATTAAAGGGGACCTCTTTATAAACAAGTTATAATAGTTGTATGGTCGATACAAAACATCTTCATGAAATCCTTTACACTAAATTCCTCTCACATGAAGCGATTTCAGCAGTTTTATTCTTGAAATTTTCAGTACCTTCCAGAATGAGCCGTTTCAGGGCTCTGTCACTTTAATGTCCACGCCCACCCGTCTCCTTATTGGCTCCTATGAGTTAGGATATCAAGGCGAGGCTCAGAGTAGAGCTGCTGCTCCTCCAGAACAAAAGCCTCCCTGTTGTGATGTCACAGCAAGGGATATTTTCAAATGGCTTGTAAAGGATATGATTCCTGAATCTAAAATCTTACATAAAATGGATGGATGGGTGTTATTCATATTTGGAGTGTTTATAGAGGCAGTAGAAATCCACATGGCATCACAAAAGGATGCAAAACATGAGATTTGCACATTATGTCCCATTTAAATTCTAAAATATCAAGAGAGAGAAAAAAACAAAGTTTCTTAAAACATTTAACTATCTATTTGATAATGGTAATAAACCAACAATTTGTGATATTGATTATGTATTTATAGAAGTAAACGCTAGCTCCTGCCATCTTTAGATCCCCCCACCAGTGGGCCGAACTGGGACTGGTAGATTTTTGAGGAAAGTATTAAACTGATACACACACTATGCTGCATTAACATAGATATCAGTTTGAGGCAAATTAATGACAAAAGAACTAGCAGAGATCTGAGCATAATACAAACTCAGCTGTAGTCTAAATCAGGCCATTTATGGAATCATGATTTGAAATTAGCCAGTGGTGATTATTCATAATTTACCCTTTGAGACCCAAATACTTGTCTTTATTTTTTTTAGCACAGAAAATAATTCAATTTGTTCATTTACATTTTATTTAAAATTAAATAATGCACTCAGGCCTGTGTGCTAGACCCACAACACCTCATCTGTTTGTTTCTAACCCAGACCAGATTAGCTGTGCACCCATAACCAACCATAACCTTCCTGTTTATGGATGCATTGTGAAAGCTTTTACAGTCACTCTGCTCAACTTTCTGTGTAGCATTCAGTTATTTCATGGATTCAGGGTTATTGATGTTTTGATATAAAATACAAAAATGAAAAGCCTCTACCTGATTGACGGCTTTATTTTGATCTGCATTGTGCCTTTATTTTCTTTTACAGTCAAATATTTCACGCCTGGATCAGTTGTATTCTCGGTGTTTGAAATCATTAATTTGATCTGTGGCAGACGATGGAGTTTTCCTCTGCAGAATGGAGAGCAGACTCCGAACAGATTGCTGCGTTATGATTAAATATACGATTTCTGTGATGATATGGGCCGTTATAACTCACATCTGTAAAACTGTCAGGGCTGGAAATGTTTTGTAGCAGCAGACTCGGTGGAAGGCAACAAACAGTGAGGGTGAGTGGATGAGAGTGTGAGTTCTGAGGGAGGTTAATGATGTGTTGTGTCATTAGTGCAGTCAGAGGTTGTCTGTCAGTCTTTCTCTAATGCCAGCTGTCATGAGGACACCCTGACAGGTGCTGCTCTGGATGTCTGGACCGAGCTCTGTAAAAATATGTTGTTGTTTAATAAATCATCATTTTTCTGGTCCCTCCTTTCGCCTTTAAAAGCACCCTGCTGGGCGCAGATGCATTATGGCACACCGTTTCTCAGTTTTTATCTGCTGTTTTTTGTACTGTACCAGTTTGATGCAATCTGTGAAACGTGGATGAGTGAAATGTTACAAGAAAAAAAAAACGACAATGAAAAACAATCCCGATGCAGAGGATTGTACAGAGATACAGAAAAGGTAAACAGGTTAGTGGCCAGAGTTGTCCAAAGAGCCTGGGTAAGAAGTGACTTTGTTTAGTCAAAAAACAGACAGCAGGAGCAGGATTTACACCTTTAAATAAATTTAATTTTAAAGGGACACTTGGCAGTTTTGCTTGCTTTTAGCACCCCCTAGTGTTATTAATTATCAGTGGTCAAAGCAAAAGTGAAACTTATCTCATCACTGTGCGTTCGTCTTTTTAACACCTTAATCTAACTGCTGAAATGTCTCCTCAGCCTTCATTAGTGTCTACAGGAGCGGTTCATCACTAAATCAAACAAATCAGCTGTGTTCATGATCTGAAACATGCAGGAAACATGCTGGAACCAGACTGCAGCACCAGGAATGTCAGCTGAATTTTTTCCACAGGTGGCGGCCCACCACTCTGAAGTTGCAAGTGTGGTATTCTGCCCACAGAGGGCTGCAAAGGGTCATTTTAGCACATACTGGCTTAAGAACATGACTTAAAAATATAAAAAATTTGCATAGTATGGCTTTAAGTTTTTTTTGTGTCAAATTTTTTTCTCAGTATTTTAAATCCTTACTTGTCTAACCTTTATCCGATTTAGACATCATGTGAGGTTCAATCAGTCTTCTGCCTAGTTGGTCACTCCAACTTCCCTCATTATTCATGTAGATTTTTCTAATTTCAAACAAAAAATCTATACATTTATTCATTTTTTTCACAATAAATTGCTGAAGTAAATACAAATCCACATAATTTTGCTGCTTTTAGACAGAACTCTAGCCTAATCTATGAGACTGATAATTTAGTATATCTGATTCTTTTTTCAGGGGGTGTTTTTTAACTAATGAAACTCACAATTAACACCATAAACCAACAAATCCACACAGACAGCTGGACTGGATTTTATTCTTATCTTATATTTTATTCATTTAATCATCTAATCTTTCTTTTTCTGTTAACTTTCTCCAAATGTCTCTCACCAGTGAGTGAATGTTGTAATTTAAGTACCAGAAGGTACGACGGTGGGCATGAAAACTGGCTCATCTTTGTAAATGATGGGAATGTTTGTGTTTGTACCAAAAACATGCAAGTTAAAAACGAAGTCACTTTGGATAAAAGCGTCTCCTAAATGAATAAACATAAACTGAATAAATATAACTATGTGAATAATGCACTTTACCAACATTTTTCTCTCATTCTGCATGATAAATTATGATGACTGTAAAAGTATTTCCAAGTTGTCTCATCTGTTAATCTCAGTGCGTCTGTGTCATGTCTTGCTAATCCATGCACAGTCCATGCTATCAGATGATCCCAAAATAGGAGATCTGTTCAATTTTCCTGCCACGTCATTCTGCAAATTGGTCTCCATCGTTTTTATCGTTTTATTTCCTTTTGCTCCGTCAGTACCTGTCTGATGCCACAATTAAAATCAAACTCACAGAAGTGGCTCTTTTGTTGTCTTTTACACACTCTCAAACGTTCCTGCTTCCTGGAGTAGCAGCAGAGGAAAGGATGTCGCTGTAGGAAGCCAACACTTTTTAAAATAATCATTGTCACTCAGATGAGAAACTACAGCACAAAAAGAAAAGAGAAAACATAACAAATATGAACAAGAATAACAAATTAAATGTGAAGCATCTTATTTAAATATCTTTAAAAAATAGTTTAAAGATCTTAGTTCCCAGTTGCTCTTATTCATAGAAAGACATCAACTGCTTCTTTAATCTTGTTGTTTACAGAATTTTCAGATTGTGACGTCAAAACTTCATAAAACAGGTTAAAAAGCACCTGAAGGCATCTTTATTCTTCCAGGGGTCTCAAATGCATCAGTTCAATTATTTACTTTGTAATTATCACACACCTTGACACATTTCAAGACCCTAAATGTCAACATTTCTCCAGGCTGCTGAGGCCGTCGTTATGCAGGAACACGTGAGTTCAGACTGGAGTTTAGAATCAGGATTATGTTTGCACTGCGGACCAAGGAATGAATCTAATCAATGTAAGGTCTGAACAAGTAGTGTGCCACAAGAGTGCATGGAAGCGTGCAAGTATGAATGTGTGCTAGATGAAATTGCATTGGCCTTTACAGAGCCGAGTTAATTGTCTGATTGGGCTGTTCGGCTCCCTCCTGGACCGCTGCAATTTACGGATCCCCCGGCATATGTGAGGCTGGCACAACGCATACTTGACCTTCTCAAATAACGGGGCCACGGAGAGAGAGGGGACGGCTGTGTGAGCGCGCACGTGTCTTCATGTGGGTGTGCGCGTGCTGACAATTTGTTTAATGCTGAAGTGGACAGCTGGGCCGACAGCTCTCTCTTTGGAGAGCTAAAAGCCTCTTTAATTTAGAGAGTTGAAGCATGAAAAAAAAGGGCAGGCAAATGAGTGAGAGCACAAAAATGTGCAAAGAAATGAAATGAGACAGATGTAAGATCGGATAAATACAAACATTTTTAGAGAATACATTAAAATGACCCCTAATGAACAGATTCCACACAGTATCTTATGTTGGCGAGCTTACATAATTATTATTTTTACAAAAACAAGAACCTAAACTAATGTGAGTGTGTGCATGTGAGCATGTGTGCCCGATCTGTATCCATGTCGTTTCATCCTCCAGTGCTCTCACTGAGCTGAAAGCTGTCTGAGGACACCTGCCATGACATCACCTGAGCCCCCAATACGAGTGTGTGTGTGTTCACACTCTGAGTGTGTATGAGCCAGCTGAAATATTGAACATCACTGCACAATTTCTCCTGCATGAGAGCTATGTAGGACACCTTTTCCTCAGCAGCTGCACTCAGTCTGCTGCAGAGCACCTTTGGCCCAGCCTGTTGTGGCTGTGAAACGCAAATGTAAGATGGGGGGAGAACAGCAGGTGGAACCTGTGAGAGGAGTGAGCTACGTTGTCACTCTGACTCCACATCATCAGCAAAATGCTTTAAATAATCAGCCCAGCTGGAGGCTGCAAAGCAACGTTAATTATATTTAAAAAGATAAAAAACGAGTTATCACCAATTTAAACTTGTTTTTTTATTTTGTTGGGGTTCAGGCATTAACCTGATGCCTGTAGGAAGTATTTTAGGTTAAATAACTGTGAAAGATTCAGGTGTTTGTGTGACTTTCAGTATGACTCACTCAGTGGTTTTATAAAGATAAAAATAAAATGTCATGTGTTTCATCCTCCTAATTAGCCAAGCTCAACTTTATGTCTCTGGTAAGTTCAACATCAATGGAGTGGAGATAATGAAAGATTTATTTTTCCCTAATTCAGACAAGTTACTAGTCTGAAACTGAAAATGTAGGTAAAAAATAAAACAAAAACGTGCAAAATATCTTTACAGTACATGAGTACATGACACATTGTGGAAGCAGAGGCGGCCCCAGAAAATTTTGATAAGGGTGGCCAGATGTGCCCAGAGGGGATTTTGGGGTGGCACACCAAATTGGTCCTTGTGGTAACTCTGGGAGAGTTTAGCCTGCGATGCATTGCATGCTCCTTTATTCTTTTTTTATTAAAAAAAATATGCATCCAAAATACAATTAAAATTTGAGAAATACAAACATTTCAGAAAAATACATTTCAATTATTTAAAATATTTAAAAATTTATTTTAGAATTTTAAAGTTTAGTTTAATTCACCTGTTGCTGTCTTCAGAAAAACTATGGAGATATAAACTTTTTTTATGGTGAGAAACATATATTTATGTATTTTTAAATTCTGATTATTTCTTTACTCAAATTGTATAATTTTTATTGGGTTTTACATTTATGTCTTAAATAGTAAGATGAATGTATGGTTTGAGTGAACATTAATATGACTGATTAAACAACACTGGTCTTCTCTGGAGGGGCCAGCAATTTTCTAGGGGTGGCCATGGCCACCCCTGGCCACCCCTTGGGGGCGCCACTGTGTGGAAGTGAAATGTGCTCAAATAAAATTAGTGATGATGAGTGTTTATTCAACTCAATTTACAATGTTAATGTGTTTTCTGCATATTTCAGAAAGTTTTATGGGACACAAATGAGAAAAATTATTGTGAAAAAGTGAAATTATTCAGGTTTTTTTTATATTGGAGCTGAAACCATAATTGCTGGATTTTAGTAAAAACTATTAAATCTGTCACTGTTTTAAAAAAAATGTTTAAACAACCAGAAGAGCACCACAAATCTATTACTGTTCATGTTTAAAAAGATGCATGCTTTAAATGTGAAATGTGATATTCCTGTCAGCTTACAGCTGTAATCATATTCGGTGTAAAAACCGACCCGTGTTTTACTCCTTTTGCTGTCATCCGTCTCTCTTCTCCTCTCTCCCCTTTTACTCTCCTCCATCTGCAAACCTAAACACCATCAAATGTGTCTTTGAAGAAAAGTTATGTCAAATAACTTTCAAGAATTTTCATTCAGGGAGCAAGTTGTGAAATTTCACACTCTCAGACTTTAGTGGGTGGCTATTACAGCGTGCAGTTCTGCTCTAATAGACACCATTTTATGCACATCGTGCAAAGAGGTGTTTGAAACATGCAGACATGTGTGTAACTTTGTATTTATGCGTGTGCATATTGTTGTGACTGGCTGCTCTTGTGTGCGGACGTGCTGGTGTGTGCCGGTTCGTTGGTGCAATCACTGCAACATGAAGTTCAGAATTATTCATCGTCTCCCTCTGAAGATACCAGAGGGAACCCAAAATAAAACTATTTATACACCGAGACACCAAGCACTCCATCGCCCCTCTGCGTTTTAACTTGATGCTGAGTGACTAGTAAATTATCTACAGTATAAAAATACATCAAAGACACAGTTTTCACTGTTTTGCACCAGAGCTAAACACCTCACACCCACAGGCTTTTGGTGCTGATGGTATCTGCTGTGGTTCTTCTGAAAGAAGCCTTTCAACTGGAATTCACTGCTGCAGTTCTATCATCTATCTATCTATCTATCTATCTATCTATCTATCTATCTATCTATCTATCTATCTATCTATCTATCTATCTATCTATCTATCTATCTATCTATCTATCTATCTATCTATCTATCTATCTTCAGCCCACACATCAACTGCTACAGCTGTCTCATATTTGAGGGGATTCTTCTTGACCCTCTTGACTAAACTGAACAAAAATAAATATACATTTGATTCTAAAAACATCTAAAAATGACAAAATAACCTTTTTATGTTACAGTAGATGCCAAAGTACAGATGGTTGTGCCATTGATTTCCATGGCTAAACTGCAAGAAATGATATTTCTTCCTATTTACACGTACAAAGTTGTAGAATTGGAAATTTAAACTTTACTTTGAAACTGTTGCAAGAAAAAACTATTGGGAATAACTTCAAACTTCTTCATCTCAAAGAAACAGAAGAGTTATGTACAGGTGAAACTCAAAAAACTACAATATGGTGCAAAAGTTCATTTATGTCAGTAATTGAACTTAAAAAGTGAAACATACACTGTAGATAAGATATTTCAAGTCTTTATTTGTTATAATTGCAGCTTTTGAAAACCTCAAATTCAAAATCTCAGATAATTAGAATATTGCATAAAATCACTAAAACAAGGATTTAAAAAAAGCAAATGCTGGACCTGTGACAAAGGAATGATCATGCATATGAACTTTTGCTTGAATCAAAATAAATGATCTTTTGCAGGATATTCTAATATTTCGAGTATCACCTGTACGAGCGCACAGAGATGTAGCCTTGTGTTTCTACTCTAAGTGCATGTTATATGAAACATTAACAGTAAGCCTGTGCACAGCTCTGACACGGTGTGATAAGAAACCAACAGCTGTTTTGGACATCATGTCCAACCGTTGCTGCACTCATCCTGAACCATCCTTTCTGCCAACGGCATTAAGCCGCTCTATGGGGCCAAAGCAAGTCAATTTGTCCTACCAGCAGTGCTTCTAAATTTCCCAGCTGGCCACAGCTTTTACCTGGTGGAGGTGTTTTACTGTGTGTTTGAGGAAACCAGTGGTGTAACCCCTCCAGCTATCTGCTTGGTGCCGCGTTGATGCTGACTCCTCTGCTCTATCTGACAGGACTTCTTTCAGACCAACTAATCCTTCACTTTCTGGCTAATCCCACTCGTTCTCACACCTCCCCCTTTCCGTTCATTCACTGTCTCTGTAGAGCTTGTTTACTCAGACTCTCACTATTTTTTTTTACAGTAGCCATCTGTGCTCCTCACGTGAATCTTATCTTGAACTGTACGAACTCTTCTCACCATGCTTATTTCATACTTTGTGTAAATGTTTGGCTAAATTGTGAGAAATATCTAGGCAGAATGAGAAAAAATACAAACTAAAGACGTAAATTTTACTGTTGTCTTTGCTTTATGATGCATGCATTTGAAATAAGGAAAACAAAAAGTGCCAGTGGTTCAATCATGTGCACTGAGTGACTCTTCAGCTCCAATAAAACATCAATTCTTTCTATGGTGGTGCAAACGAGGAAGTGTGCGGCCGGTCTCTGGCTGAGCGTGAGGGCCCGACAGTGATGTCTGTAAGGTTTGTTTTTGGCACTCAGACATCAATTCTGATTGCTTTACAGCCGGACAGGACACGGGCAAGGAAAAAAAAAGTGATGTCAAATCACAAATTTTCACCATCCCACTACTGATGTGGTTCTGACTCGGTCCAAAGTTTGACAGCTCTCTGGGGGCCCCAGCAACAGCCTAAGTAATTTGATGCTACATTTCCCTGGTTAGAACTTTCTGACAGTGATCTTTGATTTGTAGGGACTGTGGTAGCAGCTGCCTCCAAGCAAATAAACCAAATAGAGGACATTTTCAGAACTTATTATTTGAACATTCTCTTAAAATTTGTGATGTCTAATAATGTCTCACTAATCATACGTATTTGGATGATTTTCTTTACACACACACACACACACGCACGCACGCACGCACGCACGCACGCACGCACGCACGCACGCACACACACACACACACACACACACACACACACACACACACACACACACACACACACACACTTGTTGGATAAATTGTGATTTTGTTTTCCTCTGGTTTTTATTGAGAAGTCGCTCTCGTGTTATATGGTTTTATTTTAAGGAACTATTCTATTTCATCTCTTTTTTCATTCTATTATTATTTTTTCTGTTCTGTCTTTACTGTCTGCAGCAGAGACCGTATTGGAAAGCATCCGGGCAAGGCCAGGGGAGGTTATTGCTTTTTCAGACCTGTGATGTTGCTTCAGACCTTTGGTGGCACATAAGGGAGGGCAGAGGAGCTATTAGATAGACAGCCCACCCATGTCTGGACTGAAAATCCACTCAAATGGCTGTCTGAGGCTAAACACTGTGTATGTTGATGCACTCTCCTCACAGTTCCTTTGCTGGGTGAGTTGACACGGTGAGTAGAAGTGGTTACAGGGGAAGCAGTAGCTGTCACTGCACAGAAAACCTAATCTACAGATGAAAAAAGGAAAAAAAACCTGTTGTGTCTATATTTTTTACACTATTTACTCTGTGTGAGCTCCAGTACAGCTGCAGATCTAGCAGCAATTTCATCATGTTGAAATTTTATTGCTGTGAAAATGACTATTAGTGTGTGTGCGTGGGCTTGTATGAACCATGGGATTTCTTTGTATTACCACTACACTGACTGCTATTTCTTTCTATTATACCCCTCCAAATATTAATTTTCAGCTCAGTAAACATCAACACCAAAATACCCAATTCATTCTCCAAAATAGGACCACAACTCTCCCAGTTGGTGTTCACAAACACCCCCATTTTCCCTATTGTTACTTGATTTGTGCTCATATGTTTGACTCAGCTATCAAATCAATTACAGATATTTTCATCTGGTCAACAACTCAGACATGAACAGTCAGAGGAAAAGAAAGACCAAACAGAACTACACAATATCTGAAGGTTTTACTGCACAGGTTAAACAGGACGTTATCACACATGAAACATCACATGAGAAATGTAATCCATGTCTAGTTGTTGGATGTTCTAAACTGAACCATGTATATTGATTTTAATTCAATTATGTGATTTTATTGCCTGAAACCAACTTAAGCTATGCTAAATGTTCCACGCTGTTCTATATAAGGGTAATTAGAAAAGGGAAAAGAATGTTGAATAATTTGTGAGGCAGCAATCTCAAACTCAGGATGTCTCCCCCATCCACAGTGAAAATGGTTTAATTACTCCAGTTTTGATGATAACTTAAACATATCTTGACATGAACTCTGTAGTTAACCGACAGCCAGTGAAGCTGGAGGAGGAGCAGGGTGACATTAATAATAAATCATTTAAATAATCCCTGGACCTTTGGCAGAATATCTGTCAATCTCTGATGGTTTTCTTGGAGAGAAGTGTTTTTTTGGCTTTTTCTTTCCGAAAACGTCTTCTCTTCACTGTGCTGCAGACACATTCACAACTGAACATTTATTTTACTGCTCTAGCCCCAATTTCGTTTCAGGAGATGGTCCTGGTGTTTGCTAGACTTTCTTCAGTGCATCTAAACACAGTTGAAATGAGTTTCTGGCATTACAGTAGATACAATTAAACCCTTCTCTTATTGAGAAGGTTAAACAGTTTAAATTGTGTTGTCATTATACGTTTTGTTGTGATATTTGGTTGATGATCTATACATAATGAAAACGCTTGTTTTTTATGCGCATTAATAAATAAAACATTTACATTCCACCTCTTCACAGTTGAAAACGATTCATCAATGGGGTGACGGTGGGAGAGGAGTTAAGTGTCCGCCTTGTAACCAGAGGGTTGCAGGTTTGAGCCCTGCTCAGTCTATCGCAGTTGTGTCCTTGGGCAAGACACTTCACCCTCCTTAGTGGTTCGGAAAGACTGGTGGCACCTGTGCTCGGCAGCCTCGCCTCTGTTAGTGCACCCCAGGGCAGCTACATTGTAGCTCATCACCACCAGCATGGGAATGTGGGTGTGAATGGGTGAATGACTGTGTTGTAAAGTGCCTTGGGGGGATTGTATACAGGCCGTTTTACCATCATGGGCAACTTTAAAGGCACACTTGGCAGTTTTGCTTCCTTTGAGCACCCCCTAGTGTCGGTTATTAATTATTTGTGGTCAAAGCGAAAGTGAAACTTATCTCCTCGCTGTGCGTTCATCTTTTTAACACCTTAATCCAGGGGTCCCCAATCCTGGTCCTCAAGGGCCGGTATCCAGCAGGTTTTAGTTGTAACTCTGCTTCAACACACCTGATTTCAATTAGCAAGCGATTAGCAGGCTTCAGCAGAGCTTGATGAGCTGCTGCTCAGGTGATTCAACCACTGAATCAAGTGTGTTTGAGCAGAGAAACCACAAAATCTGCTGGATAGCGGCCCTCCAGGACCAGGATTGGGGAACCCTGCCTTAATCTAACTGCTGAAATGTCTCCTCAGCCTTCATTAGTGTCTACAGGAGCGGTTCATCACTAAATCAAACAAATCAGCTGTGTTCATGATCTAAAACATGCAGGAAACATGCTGGAAGCAGACTGCAGCACCAGGTATGTAGGTTTTCTAAGTCCAGCAGGTGGCGGACCGCCACTCTGAAGTTGCTAGTGCGGTATTCTGGCCACATAGGGCGGTGGGGGTCTGAGCAACATTTCATTAACCCTGTAAAGGGTCATTTTAGCTCAAGAAAATTATTTAAAAATATGAAAAAGTTGCATAGTATGGCTTTAACTGTGTCAAATTATTTACAAAACTCCATATACTCACATTTATTCATACCACTCTAATGTTTCAGTGGGCCAACAGCACAAACTCAGTCCAAAGAGAGATGGATAACTATGGAGGACTAAAATTTACAGTATGAGACACAACAGTTAATAGGCAGTGAGGAGAGAGGGTGTAAGACGGGTTTCAGAAACCATAAAACTGTAAGACAGCGATCTAAAACCACAACTAGGAACGAAGCAAAAGGACACAACCCATGATGAAAGCCAGTTCAAATATTTATGATATAAGCATGAAAGTTTATCTCTTACCCACCAAACAGTGACACCAACTATGGAGTACGAGGACATTTGGATTGACGAATAGCCATCATCAGCCGTCGGTAAGAGGCAGAACATGATGTAATGGTGGAAGGGCTGCTCGATGCCAGTGCACTCTGTGATATTATCAGAGGCGATGGTTGCTTCTGCCTGTGGGATGGGGTGTGTGTAACACTCTGGCAGGAACAAGCCACCTTGTCAAATTTGTGATTCGCTGTCTCTCTCTGTGCAGTCATGAAATTAAGGTCAAGCTGTGCTAAAAATGACTGTCAAAACACAATCTGTGTGTGTGTGTGTGTGTGTTGCCACATAGCACAATTATTTTTCTACAGACAACCCTGGGCAGTTGTGAGACCTATTCCTCGCTGAGGCCATCTTGAGGAAATCGATTCACCTTTCACCTCATAAACACATACATTGACACATACACAATAGCACACAGACACACAGGTTCTAACGTGCAAACGCAAAGAGGAAAAACCTCACATCTGGTCCAATGGTGGAGGCACTTTTGTGAGAAGTTGGACTGACATCAATTGCACTCAGATAAAAATGGATTTGGCCCCGGCTGTTGGCTCAGTAATACATTCTGATGCAGCAGCAGAGGAAGATTTATCAGGAGTCAGATCAGACGCCTCACTTTCACCCTCAAACACATAATGCATACGGAAAGGCGGCAAGCTAAACTCATGCATAGTATTACACCATGCCCACTTCTGTGTCTGTTTCATTTCGCTCCCTTCAAAGTACCTCATTACTTCTGGGAGGTTTGAGGGGATTAGGAAATAAAGGTGAGTTGGTCTTGTTTAGTTGAGTGGATAATGTTCTCAGCATCCCTGTTTGGCTTCAGATTCAAAGTCATTGGGTTCCTTCATTGATGCTCCTTATAAATGCAAACTAATTTCTACCAATCAACTGTGAAAACACAGGCTGAGAGATTAACATGCAATTTTCTCATTTATAAAAAAGATTCTTTTTACCAACTTCAAATGCTTTAGTTTTGTGTAGAGCTTTGGATAAACACAGATTCTCTGACTATCTGGTAAATATACCACATTCATATGGAGCCGTTTAACCCTTATTCAGGATCTCTAAAGTGCTTTTCATTCTCATTCAGCAATTCACAAACATCCATAGAGTTGTTCTTTAAAGGGCTCATTCACCAGGTTTAAAATAAATTTGCTGTAGACTGTTGTATAAATGAATGCAGTGGGAGTCATTTTCTGTTAAAAAAAAGAAGAATATCTTGGGCTCCTGTTTCAGGGGGTAGAAGTTTGTCCAAAGAGTGGGTTGGCAGAAAACGACAGGAGTCTAACTTGTTAATATCAAAGATATGCAAGTATATCACCTCTGATTGGCTAACAGCAACGCAATTCTTCTGATGCCTTCGTTTACAAAACTCAGAATACTGTAAAACAGATTTTCTTGGGTGACAAATGCAACATGCTCGATTGTATTCCGCCATATTGTGGAGTTGCTAATGGTTAGCTTCTACTAGTCTAGATGCGCACTGCTCTCTCCTTGCAGCAAAATCAATACAGCCTGCAAACCAAGAGGGGCGAGGACATGAATACTACACACTCCCTGTGATTTAGAAGACACTGGCGTTTTCCTACTTGACTGTTTCCTTGTCTATTTCATTTCTGCAGCTAATGCAGGTGACAAGGGTTGAGGAAAATGTACCGTTCAGCATGCATAAGCAACTCAGTGTTACTGATTTTATTTGTAAAAGACCAAGTATTACACTGTTTCTCAGTGAATGAGACCTTTAAATATACAGCACTTTAAGAAATCTCACTAAAAGACCAATTTTGGAGAAAGGTATAAATACAGTGGCTTGTTCAACGGTTACCTGTCTGATTCTAGTTCAGGGTTTAGACCTGTCTTCAAGGGTCTCCTGTCTTTGGCCATTTATACCTCTGCCATGTACAAAATGTAGATTTTTTTTTATCTTAAAATCCCGCCTAACTAAAGTAGGTCAATTGCTTTTCTTAGCTCTAAAAACAGCTGGCATTAAGTCATAGCAGAAGGCCTACCCTTCCTTTCAAGCTTTCTTTTTCAAGTCTTCCCAGACTAGATAATGAACTGTCTCCAGTGAGTGCTATTGTTGGCTTAGTGAGGCCTCATGATCCCCCAGAAGTCTCCTCTCTAACAGGTCTATTGTGAATGCAGAGCTCCATTACTTGCAGTGAATGGCAGAGTTGAGTTGGGTTGGCTATGGATCAGGAAAGTTCAGCATCCAAAAATCCAGCTGATGGTCACTTATCTGAGCAGTGTGTCTGGCATCTATTTTATGCTCCAGTGGACCTGTTGTTGGGCAGTGGTTCAGACATGGCTTTTCCCTGCAGTGGAACATTTACAACTTTGATCCTTGACACAAACTTTGTGACAGCGGGATAACAGGGAGACCACACGGAAAGGGATGGGAGGTGGGGGTACGTTGGGATTTAGGCTCAAATTCCAGCCCCAGGACTTTTAAAACAAAAATGAACAACATTGTGTCTTAATCTTAAGTAAATCACATGATCAAATGTTGCATAATAGAGCTAAAAGGTTACAGAAACAGTTTCACATTGTACTAGTCAACAGCTCCAGTTACTCTGTTAATGGAATAGTGTTGGAAATATCTTTTTTATTCCCGGTGAGTATCCATTATCAGTGTCTTACTGGGGTTAGTTTTCAGTGGTTTCATTAACTGGTATCAGTGGTATCAGCATTAATTAAGGCTCTATTATTGTGAAGAAGACGCCAAAATGCAGAGTTTCCAACTTACAGGTCCATCTATGTTCTAAACAATTCAGTCTTGGATGAAGAAATAGATCCTGGGAACAGATGGATGACATGAGCTTCCTCAATGAGGTGGCCCGGCTCAGCATTACAAACCTCTCCTCCAGGAGGAGCTGGGAGTAGACCAGTTGCTTCTCCTCTTTGGAATATTTCAGCTGGGGTGGTTAGCAGGGGTAGGGTAACCCTGGTCCTGGAGAGCCGCTATCCAGCACGTTTTAGAGGTTTTCCTGCTTCAACACAGTTGATTCACCTGCTCAGCAGCTCATCAGGCTCTGCAGAAGCCTGTTAATCACCTGCTGATTAAAATCAGATGTTGAAGCAGGGAAACCTCTAAAACATGCTGGATACCAACTCTCCAGGACCAGGGTTCCCTACCCCTGGGTTAGGGCATCGGATTTTTCATGGTCACATTTGAAAGGTTTACTCCAGATATGACCACTGCCCTTATTCAGCCAAGACTGGCCTCATCTCAACTCATGAATAAACAAATATATTGATGAATGGATAAATATCTGAAAATTCTCTAAAATTGAATTGTGCCTTAAAATACTTGAGATTTGCAGCATCGGTTTACTTATTATTAGGAGTTATTTTGCCTGACAGCATTGACATTTGCTCTATTTCTACTCGCCTTGACTCAAACTTTATTTTTTATAGCACTTTACAGACAAACATGCCACCAAAGTGCACCAAAGTGGTGAAACGGGGTCATGGAGAATATGAGAAGGACAAAGTGAAGGAAAATACCAGACATATCTGGAGGTTATCTGTCAATAAGTGTATATTTTTGGACATGAAAAGACAGTTGGGGCTGTGGGACATGAAGGGAGTACTGGTGGAGAGCAGAAGATCCACAGAGTCCAGATCTTTTGCCAAGTCTAATTACCTTTACCTCAGAGAGAATGAGCCTTTCCACTACAAAAACGTGATGGAAAGAAAATGACTCTCTAGAGAAAAGACAGAACAAAACCCCAATCTGTCCAAAGAGGAACAAAATGTGAGTCTCCAGCACGTGTCTCATGGTTTGTTTGATGTCTTTTTAGACATGCAGGAAGTATACATTTTGAATGATAATTCTCTTAACCTGCTAACAGCCTGAACATTCTAACGCTAACTGAAACTTTAGTTTGCACTATAATGTGTATGTGTAATGTGATTTTATTGTTGAGTGGGAGTGGGTGGGAGTTTGTGAGTTGGTTCTGTCCAAGTTAATGTTTTCTTTCACAATCTTTTGTCAGCGTGTCTGATTCCCTCTGCTTATCCATGTCACAGGAATAACAACCCCATCAGAGGCCCAAACTGCCGTTTCCCCAGTAACCTCCACCAGCTCCACCAGTAGGATCCCAAGGCAGTCCTTGGACAATATGGAGATATAGTCCCTTCAACAAGTGCTGGGTTGACCTGCCAGCAGGACATGCCTGGGCAGCATTTAGAAGGCATTGTTACCAAATTCCTGAACCACCTTGGCTTGGCTCTGAAATACTCCTGGATGTCCAACCTCCTCCATTTATCTCCATTAAGGCTGAACCTGGCCACTCATCACAGGTAATTTATTTTGGTTGATTTTATTCATGATCTTGTTCTTTTGGTCGTTAGCCAAAGTTCCTGGCCAAAGGTGAATATTAGGAAAAGATTGACCAGTAAATTGTGAGCATTGTTGTCTGGCTTAGCTCCCTCTTCACCACAACAGTACGGGTAAGCATCCACATTACTGCAGATGCTGCTCCCCCTCACTTGAGAACAAGACCCTGAGATGTCTAAACTCCTCCACTTGAGGTAGGACCTAGTTGGAAATCCACTTCTTTCTGGTTGAGAACGATTGCCTTGGACATGGAGGTGCTGATCCTCATCTCAGCCACTTCACACTCAGTGAACCTTCTTGGCAAACACTGAAGGTCACAGCCTGATGCAGCTAAGAGGACAATGTCATCCATAAAAAAAGCAGAGATGAGATCCTCCAGGTCTGTACAGGGACTGAATGGCCATTAACAAAGGGTCATCCGCCCTATACCCCCTGAGTGCCCCCCCCCCCCCACACACACACACACAGAGTGCCCTAAGGCGCATGGTTAAGCCTTCTCCAGATCCAAACATCACATGCTGACTGAATGGACACACTCCCATGCCCCCTCTAGCAACCTTATGGCCACAGCTAGCAGCAGCTGCCTCAACAATGGCAGAGTGGAACATTGCCCACTTTGACTCAATGTCCCCTACTGCTTTTGGGATGTGGTAAAGTTCTGCCGGAAGGTGGGAGTCGACCATTTTGACAGGTTCTTACGCCAGGCATTCTCAGCAGACCCCTATGTTTGGGCCCGCCAGGTCTATGTGGCATCCTCCCCTGCCATCTGATCTAACTCACTGCCAGGTGGTAATTAGTTAAAAGCTTCAACCCCTCTTTTCACCCAAGGGTACAAATCATACGTCCACAGATCAGATGATTTGACTACAAAGTCAATCACTGACCTGCAACATAGGCTGCCCTGGTACCACTTAAAGCATCTTTATGTTTGAACATGGTGTACATTATGGCCAAACTGGGACTTGCACAGTCTAATAACGGAACACCAGTCAGGTTCAAGTTGGGCGGGTCATTCCTCCCAATCATGCCCCTCCTGGTCGAACTACCATTGCTGATGTGAACATGGAAATCCCCAGAAGGTCAGTGGAGTTCCCAGTTGGAGTACTATCTAGCTCCTGTCCCATGGCCTCCAAAAAAGGGTACCCATAGCTTCTATTTGGTGCACAAGTATGAACTAGTGTCAGGACTTGTTTCCTGACCAGAAGGTGCAGGGAAGCTACTCTTTCATCCTCTCGGGTAAACCCCAACACTCAGGTGGAGAGTTCGGGGACTAAGAAACCTTCCCCACTTCTCCACCTCTCAACTGAAGCAACTCCAATCATAGCTGAGAGAGTGAGTCTGTGATACATAAATAAACTGAATTGAATTTAATTGTGTGACTGTTTAGTCTGACATTTACCTTTAGCTTTTTCTTCACACCTGGATTTAGTTACCAACACTATACCATACTCTTTCCCTCATGATAAATCCCCAAGCTCTTATCTTTCTGACAGTTTATTGTATCTCTCTGTTTAATACAAATATATCATAATCATAGCATTTGAACCTTAACATTTGAACTCAAACAGAGGTGCAGAATAATCTGACTTGTTGGTTTGATTTGCCAGCTGCTTGCCTCCATTCTAGGATTACTAGTTGCTGCAGGTTGATTCCTACTTTTGCCTACATCAAATGTTTCTGTGAGCTGAGTGAGAGTGCATATAAAGTAGCAATCATGACTATTCTGAACTGCAAGGTGAAGTGAACAAATGCAGCGGCCAAAGGGGAATGGCTTCCCTGTCAAGTGCTGTAAAATGAGGAGATATCAGAGGCTGTGATTTAAGTAATGTGCATCAAGCTGAGAAGTACCTGACACTCCTCAGGGTCAAACATAATCAGAATCATTTTGGCTTCTGCGCACATTTAAAATTACCATCTGCTAGTCAAGTAAATAGGCCAGAGCTCTCAAGTGCTTTGCACCTGAGCTGCAGTACAAACGTTCACTACGGCTGCCCTGCACTGCTGCGCGTTTGGACATGGAACAGATGGCCACATCATCTTCTGCTTATTATAAATATGTTTATTTGATTTTCAGTTCCTTTGATGAAGACTACTCCTGTCTGAAGAGAGTGAAAGAAGGATGAATTCACCAAACCTGGACATTCTGTAATCATATGATGTTCTCGCATGAGGCATTTGGCAGTAACAAAGTTTGTAAACATAATGTTTAATTTATGGCCTGACCACAAATCTGCAGTCAGAACATGATTTTATACTTTGTACATCTTGTGGTCTAGATGCTAACGAGGCTGACAAGCAGGTTGATGTTTACATGATATCAATTACAGCATCTGATGGTGAAGCAGTAAAAAGACTGCACTTCTAAAACAACTTCAATTCAATTCAATTCAGTTTATTTATATAGCGCCAAATCACGACAAGAGTCGTCTCAAGGCACTTCACAAAGTAAACATTTCAATACAGTTCAGTTCATAAGCCAATCAGTAAAAAAGTTTCCTATATAAGGGACCCAGCAGATTGCATCAAGACACTGACTAGTGTCATTGTGTTGGTACAATCCTCATACTAAGCAAGCATTTAGCGACAGTGGGAAGGAAAACTCCCTTTTAACAGGAAGAAACCTCCAGAGGATCCTGGCTCAGTATGAGCAGCCATCCGCTACGGCTCACTGGGGATTGAGAAGACAGAGCAGGCACAGGCACACCCCACACCCACACCCACCCACACACACACACACACACACACACACACACACACACACACACACACACACACACAC
>SSNS01000056.1:2566615-2582072 GCA_006937985.1 Aphyosemion australe | reverse complement strand
GACTCATTTAAACTAACATAGTCCTCTTGCTGCAGCCAGGATTCTGTGAGACAAAACAGAGAAATCTGATTATCACAAATCAAATCATTAACTAATAAAGTCTTTGAAGAGATAGATCTAATGTTCAATAAACCACACTTAATTGTTCTAGTTTTCTGTTCAGTAGAGTTTGTTTTTATTTTTATGAGATTATCATGATTTGCTCTATTAAGCCTGATCTTTAATCTGTTTGATTCTGGCCGTGGGCAGGACACTGTCTGGATGGGGGAGTGGGTGGGTAACAGTACAGAAGCTGCAGAGGGGAGGGTTAAACTACGACTCTGCTTCCTGGTCTGGACCCTGGGTTGTCATGATGATTATTTTCTTGAACCAATCAGAAGACACCCTTGTCTGTGCAGTTGTAAATTCACATTAGGGCAGTGCGTCAGAAGCCCATGTGTTCAGTAACATCACCTAAGATGAGCCAAAACATTGTTTATGTTGCTTGGTTATGGAAAATCTATAAACTAATGATTATTTTGGTCAATAATTTAATCAAGATTATTTAACACAATTTACCACATTGCATCAATTCTCCCTCTTTATACATTCATGCCGCCGCGTGGCTCATCCAAATCAGAGCATAAAGTGAGAGCCCCAAACACACAGAGAGCATCACTCTGCAGGATCCACTGTCTAGTCTGTGTTATGTATTCCAGAGTTTTTTTTATAAATATATAGTTGTGTATTTTAGATAAATACTTTCAAAAATATATACCTTCATCACCTTTTTCCTTAAATCACAGTTGTTCTTTTTTAAGGAACTGCTATTACCTATTTTAGTCAGCAGGTGGCATATCTGTGCTGTTTAGTGACAAGAAAATTAATTATAAGATCAAAACTACCAAAATCAATGAGTCTATCTGGCTTATTTGGGATAAGAAACAAATATTCTGACTTTATTTTAAAACAAATGTAGCCAATAAGTTAACTAATTTTCTACCTGTCACATCAGTCACATGGAAAAACAAACATGGACGCCGAGCATGGCAGTAAAAGCAGAGAAAAGCTGCTAGAGGAGCCAGCATTCCAAGGAGGATGAGGACGTGAAAGAATTTTTTTTATTTACTATGTATGTGTTTATATATTTATACAGCACATTTAATGGAACCCAAAGCGCTTTACAGAGAATCCGTTATTCATTCACACTCTGCTGGTGATGGTAAGCTACACTGTAGCCACAGTTGCCCTGGAGCAGTGTGACAGACATCTCTGTGTGCAGGTGTGGATGCTAAATGCTGTAGTTTCATTAACAAAGGCTCAGAAGTGACTCAGTTTTTGTTATCTACTAATGATGTAGCGTATTCTCCACAGTGTTTTACTATTTCATTTATTTGCTTTCTGAATTATTCACCTAATTTCTGCAAAAATATAACTTAGGCTTTAGTCAAAAGTACATAGGTTTGATGAGAGTGGATTTTAAAGGCATGTATGCTGACTTAATAAAAAATGTTGGTAACACTTTACAATAAGGGTCCCTTTATTAACATTACTTAGTGCATTATTAAGCAATAATAAACAAAGGAACCCTTTATTAACATTCCTGATATTGTTAACTATTAAGCGTATTTAAGGTTTTTTGGGGGGGATTTTCTTAGTAATGCATTACTTATTATTATCATTAATATCAGTTGTTAATATTTTATTTAATAGTTTATTAATGCTTAATAATACACCAAGTAACATTAACAAATTAACCTTTATTGTAAAGTGTTACCAAAATATTTAGTAATACATTGGATTTCAGAATGTCAGTCTTTTGATTGTTACATCATATTTTTCTAAACAAATATTTATATAATAACAATTCTAGCTGAAAATAGGTGATAAAAACTGATCTTTAATTAGCTTGAATCTGTGCAAAACATTCAACTCAATATTACTCTCATTTTTAAAGGATCATTCGTGTTTTAGATTGGAGACCTTAGGATTCTAAATGTACCAATAAAAAAATCATAATAATACAAAAGAAACGTTACAAATACTAAAAAGGCCTTTCAAAGCACTATCTTAGTTCCACCAGGACAAATGGAGTTGGAGTGTTTACAGCTCTTACTGAGCCTGTTACAGTCACTGCTTTAAGTATTATGGCACTATTTACAGTATTTTCTGCTCACTGCTCTATTGGAATGGATGTGAGGCTGAGATAGCAGAGCTGTTACAGAGCTGCTGTATTTTACCTTTAGATTAAAATGTGTCCATGGTAATGCTGGTTGGAGCAGAAGGCTACTGTACGTAAAGCACTTTGAGTCCATCTTAATCTGGCTTTAACAGCTATTGAGAGCTCATTTCCAGGCAGATGTACAATTCCTGTGGATTACCATTTCAGTGCTGTTTGATGGCCATAGAGTGCACCACAGCCATTCACGCAGCAGTGTACACACATGGATAATAAACACCGAACACGTGAAGCAGGATGTGTTCTCACACAGAATAAAGAGTAGAGTTTGAGTCGTGATAGATTCTGCTATCATAATATTTTCATTTTGCTACCCCTCCCTTCCCATTTCCTGCTGTCGCTTTCATTTTATCTCACTTCCCCTTCTTTCTATCCTCCCTCTTCCTTTCAGGGTCACTGCAGAGTGCACACACACACACACACTGTACAGCATGACCCTTCCCTTCTCTCTATCAGAGCTGCTGTCCACATCATTCTCATCCTGAAAACATCCAGATCGTGGTGTAAAGTCCCAGGTCTCATGTGTATAACCACCACACGGGTTTAACCATGGAAGTAGGTTTTATATGTGAGTGCAGGATGCACGTGTGTCTAAAAAAAGGAAGTCAGCCTTCTTACCTAAAGGTATCTGGCAGGAGGCAATAAAGGCTGATACAGTGACGAGGCCTTGACAATGAGATTTCCTGGATAGCTGTTATTGTTCACCTCTATATAACCAAATGAGCTGAGAGGTGGGGAAGTGACATGCTGATGAAAAGGAGCAGAAGACTAAGAGAGAAAGAAGCAAGAGGAATCAGTTCAATTAAGTCAATGGATAAAAATAAAATCCCAGAGAAGAAGGAGGGAAAGTCAGAGATAGAGGGAAGTGTCTGCGTAAGCAACAAGGACGTGTCGGTCTTTAACACTGCTCCTAACCCTGGACAGATGGCCTTGAGCTGGGAACGCAGAGGAGTGACCAGAATGTGAATCTGTCTGGATTCAGCATGTGT
The DNA here is from genome assembly GCA_006937985.1 of Aphyosemion australe. Classification (NCBI taxonomy): domain Eukaryota; kingdom Metazoa; phylum Chordata; class Actinopteri; order Cyprinodontiformes; family Nothobranchiidae; genus Aphyosemion; species Aphyosemion australe. The sequence continues at coordinate 2,578,865 of SSNS01000056.1, read as the reverse complement.
GTTTGGTGTGGGTGCTTGTTCTACCAAAGAACCTAGACACAGTTAGTCTTCAGTCACACTGTGGATAATAGTCTTATTAATCAGAACCACCACAACCACACAATGAGACTTCCAACAAATACAGAAGCTATTGTCAAGTATCTCCAGGAATATAAAACGTATTTTATGTGACAAGTCCTGCTGCAGTCCATGAAAAACAAAATAAACCTCGATCCCAGTGTAGATAACAAATAGTTTCTGTTTATCAGCAAATGTGAAGAAAAAAAAAACATCAGGTAGGAAACAAGCAAACACTTCATCTGTCAGCAGAGTGGAGAAGGGTTGATGATTAGGGCTCAGTTTTACGGGACCTGGACACGAAAGAGAACAGCTACAAAAGGAAAAGAATCAAAGTTCTGTGATAGTCCAGGTGAGGACAAGACCTCAACCTGAGTCAGAGGATTATAATAATAATAATAATAATAATAATTATTATTATTATTACTTGAATTATCACCAGTTCTGCTTGTCAGTTTCTACTTCTGCAAAAACCCAACACATTTATTTCTGAAAGCGGAGGTAAAATGAAACGTTAATAATTCTCTGACATAGAAAAGACCACCGAGAGACTTTGTCTTATTTATCAGAATAACTCGACAGCTCCATATTTATCCTTCCAGCTGTGTGCGCTCAGCAGTTTTTCCATGTACGAGCGATGTTTTGCCTAGATGCAGGTAAAGCTGCTGAAGATTGAGCTATCTGTCTGTCTGTGGGACAGAGACCGCCTTCCCTGCATCATTCCTAGTAAGCAGCAGACTCAATCACAATAAAAGCCTGCTGTGCTGGCACTATGCACTTACAGCGCCTGCTCGGGGGAGATCCATGTGATGAAGAGGACGAGGGCAGAGAGTTAGGAATGAAGAGCAGCAGGAGGAAAAGGCCGCTGTGGCCCCCACCCCCTCTGCCTCTCTCCCAGTATAATGAATCAGGCATGGAGAGCACGGTTTCACAGAGAGTGGCCAATGCATAAATAAAGCCCAAAGAATAGAGACCCTTTACAGTGTTGCTGTATGAACCCAGGCTTTTCTTTCACACACACTCATAGACACACACCTCTAACTTAAAGTAGACGCCATAACAAGGTCTGCAGCATCATAAAAAGCTTTCAGGCGAATGGTAAGCTGTCCTTTAATATAAATGAGGTGATGAAGAGAGACAGATGTGTGTGCGCACACGTAGGGTCTCATGTTTATGAGTAACGAGTGAGTGGAAGTGAGACGGAGCATGAGATGTTAGGGGTTATCGCCGTGGTTTTTTTAATATTACAAATCCCAGCGGACAGCCTTGCTGCCTAATTACTCTGCAGCAAACTCTCCCAAAGTTCTTTATTTCTATCATCAAACAGTATCTTATGTAGAAATCTCCCTTTATAAAACTTTAATTTGGATTCTTTACTCCTCTTTCACTTTCCTTTTATTTTTTTGTTCAGTCAAAGTCACTGCATTCTCTTTTTACTACCCCATGCAGCATACTTGAACCTTTGCTTTAGGGAACTCAGCTGAAAGCTTCTGCTGTCTGTGCAGCAAACTTTGACTTGGTTTTCCTCTTAATGAGCATCAGAACAGGAGAACTTTGAAGGCCAACCTCGTAGGGAAAACAAGAAAGAAATTAAAAAGGAAAATTTGGTTTACAAATGAACAATTCAGGAGAATAAAGGGCATTTGGAATGACATTATTTAAGGTGTGTGTGTGTGTGTGTTTTGTTCTCCACCAGTAAACAAGTTAAAGGTTGCATTCTTGTTGGTTTTCAGTTTCAGTCTTTACACTAGTCATTCATACTCTGATGGTGATGAGCTACATCGTAGCCACAGCAGCCCTGGGCCACACTGACAGAGGAAAGGCTGCCATATGTAAGCGCCACTGTTCTTTCTGACCACCACCTGCAGGCTAGGAGAGTGAAGTTTCTTGCCCAAGGACAGAACAATCGATATGGAAGGAGCCTGGGTTTGAACCAGCAACCCACCGGATACAGGGTGAAATCCAAACCCCTGATCCACCATTGCCTTTAAGCAACTGATGCTCAAGGAGAGACAGTTTTTCACATGTAGCTACAGCAAAATATGCTTCTAGAGAACAATGATGAGAGCCAACAGCACATTATGAACTATGTGTAAGGTTTAAACACAACAAGGACAAATCCAACCATCTAAATGTGGAACAGAGTCTATATATGCTGGTCATGAAAAATAATTAACTCAAAGATTCACTCCACTTCAGTGTTTGTTTCTAATAGAAATCTTATAAAAATGTTCTATTCACTGATTCAGTTTAGAGTTGATTCCCTCCCAACATAAAAGTATGCTACTAAAAAAAGGCTTTAAGAAACAGAAGATGTGTTTTAGTGAGTCCTCAGAGAACCTTCTCACATATTTAAGTCACGGTTATCTGGTGTGAAAATTCACTACATGGGCAGACCTTTTATTAAGTTTAGTCTATAAATGCCTTGTTGCTTTTTTGCATTATTAAACATAAGGAAAACCACTTCTGATAAAGTAATTAAACCTGGCCCCAGACTTAATGCTGAACATCTCCCATGCCATTAGATGTTCTTTTTTATTTGATTACATGAACACAAAGTGGTGAAACAGAGAGGACTCAGTGATGTTTGCTCTGCAGCTGCTAATATGCTGACATGGAGGAGTTTCATCTCAGACACAATTCTCTGTCTTTGTCTGTTTCCCACAATGTTTTTCTTTTTCCTTTAAGGCTTGTGTCGAACACGCTGCAACAACTGGAGCTATAACAGAAGCATTTAATGTGTGTGCATGTGTGTATGTGTGCATGCATGTGCGTGTGTGCACCTGTATGTGTGTGTGCATGTGTGTGTGTGTGCATATGTGTGCAAGCATGTGCGTGTGCATGTGTGCGCATGTGTGCAGGCATGCGTAGGATGATGGGGGTTTGTTCATCACTGCATGCAACTTAAAAAATGGTCACAACATGCTGTACTTTTGAGTAGTTGAATAGAGCTAAATGTTTGTGTGTGTGTGTGTGTGTGCTTGATGCAACAAGGGAACATAGGGGACGTTAGCTGCTGAAAAGAACAATGCTCAGTTTCAATATCCAACTCCCACTGGCTCAGCGCGGACAAAACATGGAGCCAGCAGGCCAGTGGATCACGTCTGAACCTTGCCCAGCCACACACACACTCACATCCAAAACACAAATACCCTCTGGGCAACACAACAACAGCCGTTGCCCTGCGGCATGGGACACTTGTGTGGAACAGAACCAAAATGCAACAGAACAAACTATCAGAGCCTGGCGGATCAGCGTATCCCCAAACACCACCAATCACACACAGGCAAATATACACACGTCCACATTCACTCACAGCTCTGACTAAACTATCGTCAATGACACGGAGAGCCAGACCCAGCAGACTAGCCTTCCAGTCACTGAGGAGCTGCACCACCAGCTGGACGTCTATGTGGCAACATGTACCACCACCAGGCTGGAGGAAGAATAGCAGCTAGACTAATCAGAGAGGACACAACATGTACAAAAGGATCAGTAGGTTAGAGAAACTAAAAGAAATTCAATCAGCAAATGACTTAAGTAAACAAATTCAACATTAAAACAGCAAATCATTTCAAGTTTGAAAATAAATAGTGGGCCTAATGCAAACACACTGAAGGAAATGTGAATGTTTGGACTGTTTAACTTCCCTACACCTTCCATCCTATGTATGCCCATAACAGGAACTGAATCAAAAGACTTCCTTTGACAGCAGGTTAGTTTACAGGTTAGTCAGTACTAAATAACCAATCAACATAATCTGAGTGAACTTGTATGTTTCCAACTAGATCAGTTGAAAAAAATACAATAGATTCAATTGGACCAGATTGCTTGGATTTGAATTGTTTTGAATGGAATAAAACTGAGTTATTATCAGATTTGTTATTTCTCTATGTAAACTGACCATAGTCAACTTTTTCTATATATAAAACAAATTATTTAAAAAAGAATTGAAATCACAGCCATGGCTCAACAATTCAATCTGCTGTTTAGACAAAGTATCATCACACTTTAAAACCGTTCAACCCCTCTAGAGCAGGGATCGAGATGAGAACCACAATCTCTGTTAGCATGAAGTCAAATCACAGTCCTCTTAAGTGATTCTTATTTTTAAAATCTTCCTCTCAGAAAAATAAAAAGTGTAACGTCTCATTTCCCCAAAGGGCCCCACAAGGAGCTCAGAGTGTAGCAGGAGACTGAACCAACAAGCTGAACTCAGTTCTGACAAATATAAATTTTATTATAAGCTATAAATATGTTATTTTAGTAGCTGCTAACAGTAGATGTTACAACTGGGCAATATCTCCGTAACCAATGGAGACCACTAATGGGCTGGATGTGGCCTGCGGGCTGTAAAACATCCATACGTGGTCTAATCGGTACAATTATAAGATAAACACTTAACGTTTAAGTAAAACTCGTTCTTACTTTAGTGCTCCTAGATTTTAAATGCGTGCAATAGGAAGCAAAAACAAACAAAAAAAATAGTTGGTTTTTTACTCCTAGTTTGAGCATATTTAGTAAAAATCAACTAAAAACCAGAAAATCCACATGCAGAAGAATCACTATTATGAGTTCAACGTTTATGTGAGAATCCAAATTGTGAAGTTTGATTTGTGCTTTGCCCACTCTGCTTTAGTGCTGTTTGTTAGGCTGATCTTTCCCAAAGACCTGCTGTATGTTCAAGTGCTATACAGAGAACAAACTCCTGTTCTGCCAATTAGAACTAATGGGAGTTTGCGTAATGAGGCTGGTTTAAGACTTAAACCCACTGATGATGCTGGCAGCTTAAATCAATAGCTGACAGATAATTAGGCTGAGTAATATAAACAGATTAATATCTCCCTGCCTGTCAAAGCACAGCACCAGCAAACACAGGAAATATGTGGGAGGCTGTTTGTAGACGAGGCCTTTGTTTAACCACCTGACTCTCCAGTATTTGACCAACTAATGGAGTGATGGGGAGACAAGGTCACACAGCAGGTCCACTATGGATTCAAACAATGTGACAGAACACACACAAATGTGATGTTTCAAATGGAAGTTCATTCTAAATGGTCTCTGAACAGAATTGTTTCAAATGCAGAAAGGGTTTTTCTTTTCAGTTTCACTTCAATGTTTCCAATAATAAAGGGATTTCTATAACTATTCTCTGACTGAGAGTAGATAGGTGATTTCTAAATTCAGAAATGAAGTTACATTGGTCTTTTTGTGATTCCTGCCTTTACATTATCGGTCATTTAAAGCTGCAATGGCAACTTTGGAAAACAAATTAGCTTATTTTTTTTTTTCATGCCCCTTCACAATGTTCTAACATAGTATAGCTATAAATATACTGTGGAGATAAAAAAAAAAAACGATTGAGAGGAGCCAGTTGAGGTGGCTCAGGCATCTAGTTAGGATGCCTCCCTGGTGAGATTTTCCAGGCACGTCCAACTGGGAGGAGACTTAAGGGAAGACCCAGGACACGCTGGAGGGACCGTGTTTCTCGGCTGGCCAGGGAACACCTTGGGATTGCCCCTGGAAGAGCTGGCACAAGTGGCTGGGCAGAGGGAAGTCTGGGCTTCTCTGCTTAGACTGCTGCCTCCACGACATGACCCCGGATAAGCAGATGATAATGGATGGATAAAAAAACTAAATAAAGTGGTTCTCTCGCATTTGTCTAAAAACCCCCGCTAATAACACGGCCATTGGACCATCTGGTTGCTGGTCTCCCTGGGTCCTCCACTCATTACTCACTCATGTATTTATCACCAGAACACCACTGGTGTGAGAGGTTCTCCACGCAATAATATCAGAGAAGGAGAAACAGCCGGCTGCTACCACTTCAACTTTAGGACAAACTACCAGAGTCCCAAAAAGAAAAACACCATTTGAACTCACAGACAACAAGAGACGTTTGGACCTAGAAAACAGTGACTGGTGTTTAGCGCTCTCTCGTTTCCTCTTGAAATGCGGGTATCCGATTCCAGCAGAAGTGTCTCAGAGAAGATACCCGAGGGGAGGGGTGGGTGTTCTGTGACCAAGTTTGCGTTCAAAACCTAACTTCTTCTGTAGATTCGCTATAAACAACACAAAACATAGCTGGTTAATCTAGAAGATGTATTAATAATATGTGTCGTTTAATAATAAATAATAAGCTGTTTAGTAGGATAGAGTCTGTTATCAGACCAGTCTCTCCAGCAAATATTTGTTCACTTTTACAAGCATTTAGCATTTAGCCGTAGTCTAACCCACATGCTTGCCAGGGTTCCCTGTTTCTCTACTCTAGCATTTATCAGTCTGGCAACTTGTCGTATTTTTTCCGTGTAAAATCCAAACCAAACCCACAACAGTAACACACATCAGTGTCTTCCTGAGTGTTGGTAAAGGCAACAGTTCAGCAGATTGCTTCTTTTGCTTGGTTTCTTTTCCTAAGATTTGAATTCCACAGTTGTCAGAAGATGGTAAATATTTAACGCTAAATGCACGCTGCAAACAGCGCAGGCCTCTGAGAATCAGAATTTTAGAATCAGCAGTAATTAGCATAAACGTGGGCAGGTTTTCAAGCAGCATAGTACCTTATTTAAACGTGAGCAAACTGTGCAGGATCAGAGACATGCTGTTTGGTTAGCAAAGCCAATGTTTTTTTTTTTTTAATTAGTTGGGGACACTAAATCATAATGTTACCCTCACAAAAGATGCACAATCCTTTTGTGAGTTTGGGCCTGCGTGAATTCTATGGACATCTTTATCCAACAGGTCATCCTTTCTGCAGCCAGATCTCTGTATTTAAGCAGCTAAGGCCAGCAGCACCGTGCAGTCTGACAGGAACTGGACAGTGTGCAGAGCAGCGAGCGAGGTGAAGGTGAGGCGAGCTGGCACCACAGTCTGGAGCCAAGTTGATAATTCTGTTAGTTACACAGCTACAGGAGAAGCGACGCAGCACTCTGCATGCACCTGGCTTTTAAAGCAATCTCCTGAGATATAGACAAAGAGTGTGAGAGGGTGGGGGAGAGATAAAGAGACGGAGTGAAGGAATGGAAACACAAGCGAGACCGAATAAAATTTAGAGGAAGAGATAAAAGGCCTTTCTGTATTCACATGGCTTCCATCCTCTCCCGGGGCCAGGATCACCTCCACTTATTGAAGAAAAGGAGCCGCTGCTGGACTGGCTGATAGCTGAGACAATATATGTGAGGGTAAAGGGAGGGAGGACAAAAGATTGGGGGGGGGGGGGGGAGAAAGAATATGACAAAGACAAAGAGGACTGAACAGGGAAAAAGTGAAGTGGGGGTTTCATGCTAGTTTTTTCCCTATTTATGCCGCTGCATTATTAAAAACAAACATGCAAAGGCAGCAGACTGAATGCACAATAGAGTATCAGGTCACTGCAGCACTGAGACCATGCAGCACACACCAAGGTCAAACAAAGAGGTAGAAGCAAGTGCAGAAATCTCCAAATCTCTATTAAAGCCCGTCACCATGCCTCACATTAGCTTTCCATTCAGTGATAACCAAACAGGCTTTATGGATTTGATCATAAGCACTTTATAGTCTAAAAAGCTTTCTTACTCTATTACTCTACTTGCAGAGGGGTCATATAAATGCATGAGTTAAAATGCTATCAGTGTTGTCTGAAAATGCTGAAAAGGAAAATGAGAATAAGGTGACATTACCGCTTAGAGTCTCAATATGTTTTTAAACCAGAAAGGTCACAAGGTGAGATGTCCTGTTAGGCTGAGCTGGAAGTCAGAGTTTCTGCATAACGATACGAATGTTTACAGAGAAAATCATTTTGTTGGTGACAATGACTTGATGAAGGGGCAGAGTGCAGCAGGTTAGTGGCAGACAGAGGAACCTGGAAATGCACCAGCAGCATGGTTTGGATTTGAAATTATCTCTGATTTGGGGCAATCTGTGTTGTTGGTGGTTAGAAAGTTCTGGATTAAAACAAAGTAACACCTGTGCAACATACTTGCTCGCCTACGGAAACATCACCTCAGTGTGACAGTGCCAAGAGGAGAAAGACAGGTAGGACAGAACAACTTCTGCTCCCTGCAGCTTTTCACTTCCCAGTAAAAACCCAGAGCAGAAGAAATAAAGCTTTGGGATACATGTATGCAGCCTTAGAAAACTGTTACCCTGAACCACATGGTACCATCCAAACAAAGAAACTACTCCCCTTGGCTGCAAGGTGGGAGGTCTGTAGCACTGTTGCCTTACAGGTTGAAAATCTTTACCTCTCAAACATTATTACCAATTATTACAGTTTTATAATTGGTTATTTGTAAAATTTAGTATTTTTTGTCAAAAATACATCTCCATGGACAGATTTTGTAAGAACAAAAGTCTTTTACATGATATCTATAAACCAAAAGTATATATGTTATCATTTTAAAGAGGTCCTTCACTCATATTTGTAATACAGTTGCAGTGGTCTCTAGTAGGAATAAATGCCTTGTAAGTCATACTCTGGGGGTAAAAAAGCTCCGGTGCGCCTGTTTCAGCATGGAGATTCCAGCCAGAGGAGACAATAGCTTCAGACGACAGGATTTGGAGTCTTATTTCCTGATATTTGGACATCTCTCCTCTGATTGGCTAACAGCAACATGATTCTACCACTGACTCTGTTTGCTCTGCAACGTTGATGTTTTATCTCCACTAATAACACAAGCCTGGAGGAGTTCTGCTGTGTGGTGGAGTTGCTAATGCTAACGGTTAGCTTCTACTAGCCGAGACGTTCTCTGCTGTTTCCTGGACGCTAAACCAACAACAGCCTTCCCCGTCGTGAGTCAAGATGGGTGAGTCCATGATGTTAAGTGACAGTGTGACGTAGATCTGTCAGGCTTTTCTAATCCTAGAGTTTCACCGTCTATTTTCTATCAGAAGCTAATGCAGGAGATAGGTGTAGGAGACTATTTTCATGTTCAGCCTGCATGAAAAAAGTTCTAGTGACTGATCATTTTCAAAAAATAATAAGTAAAAAATGGTTTCTCAGTGAAGTTCCTCTTTAAGTGCCATAAACTCAAATCCATTTGTTTTGGACAAGTCGAGATGATCTTATAGATGGCATTAACCAAGAACACTGCTCAATACTACACATTTAGTAAAAGATGGAATAAATTCCATTTAGCCTGACTGCTATGAGAGGTTTGAATAAATGTCATTAGGATGTTTTAATTTGGAATCAATTCAGAGCAGAAAAAGAAACCAACCATGCTGACTAAATGGAATAAAGGGCCGTTTTGTGGAGGAGCCTGACATTATCAGCTCCCCTAGAGATGCACAGCCATTTGCAGATAAATTGAGGCCTTTATTTTAAAGTTAATTGGATCAACCTGTAGTGCACCTTTGCAGTCACTGGGGTCACCTCCGATTATTCATATCCAGGTAATTATGTATAGTGTGGATGTCTTTTTGTCAGCCTGCTCTCACCAGCCTGAACAGACCACATGTGAGTAGGTTACAGCAGCCTCCGGCAGCAGGGCACGCAGGCCAAATATTATCACAACACTTATAAGAACTGACCTGCTACTCTGTAATTTGATGGGAAAACACAGGATTGGCTAAATGACTTCATTTGTGAGGTTCGTCCTCGTGACTCTGATGGCAGCGGAATGGTTCTCTACCAAAATCGAGAATTGGGAGCAAATTATTTGACTGAATGTTATGAATCTTTGAGTGTGTCTTTCTATTTTGGTCTGATTCATACACACAGAAACACACACTTAATCACAGCTCACCTTTACACACACACATGCACGCACGCACACACACACACACACACACATGCACGCACACACACACACACACACACACACACACACACACACACAGTCATTTGCCATGGGAGACAGTGGCTTCTGTCCTGGTGAATAAAAACCCCATTATTCAGCTAATTAATAACTTAATTACAGCTCGGTGGCACGTCAGCCGTGCTTGATTACATCATTATTAGAAGTAATTGGGGATTTCTTTAATGGCACCTTGAGAGAAGAGGAGAGACAGGATAAGAGAGACACAGAGGAGCGTTCTCACAGCTACAAAGTGCTCCAGTGTTCCATTTAATATTTAGAAAATCACAAATAAAATTAATTTAGTAAGAATTCAATTTAACTCATTTTAGTTCTGAAGTCATCAATAAATCAGCTGGCAGCTGCTGCTGAGCCCCTTTCTGCATTTTAGATCTTGAGTCTCCAGTTTAAAAACTTTTATTACCACAGCTGGAATGAGAAAAGAAACAAATATTATATTGAAAACACTTTTGTTGAAGCAGGGTTTGCTTGGATCAAATATTATAAATGATAAAACACAAACAACAAAGTACCTGTAGAAAAGGTAGCAAAGTTTTTAAATTGCACATAAAGATTCTGTTTGAAATCAATAAAAATAACTGATTAAACCTTAAAACTGGATAAGAATAAACTTAGAATCCCCACAGACACAGAACCACCAGAGATCCACATTTAATTCATCACATCACTTTCCCTTCAGTGATTCTCTAGAGAATGACAGAAAGTAGACTTTTATCTGCACAGATGCGTTTTTCAACATAATGTCCTAATATCACCAATCTAGTTCAGAACATGTATTATTAGCAGTAAATGTTTGAAAATGCCTTTTGAAACACTGACAACTATTTCCAACAGCCAACAGAAATAGATGAAATCCGCCCTAAATAACGTCCAGATTTAACGTTTTGATCTGTTAACACCAGCTAGATTTATTAAAAACTTTCTGACCTAGGCTACTCACGAGTTCTATTAAACTTTAAATTAATAATAAACTTTAAATAAATACACTCCCTTATCTTCTGACCTAATTGAAGTAGACAAAATGTTATGTGGGCTGTTGTTGGTAAACTTGGCCCTGGAACCCGCTCTAACAGAACGGCTGCTTCTGCTGCACCACCTGTCCTGATGAGGATTTTAAACATAATTAACTGGTTCTAAGTTAGTCACTGGCTCCAGGATACACCGAAAGTAGTGGAAAAACAATTAATACCAGGAAACTATCAAAAATCCAACATCAGTTGTTACAACAGGACATTTCTCCTTTTATTATGTTGCCTTATATTAACAACATATGCCCAACTCAGCTGACACACTCCTCTAAGCAATCATTTTATACACAATAAACGGGATCAGCTGTTATCTGAGTGTTATGCTGGACATGGGGTGAATATAAAAAGTCTCAAATGTCCTTTTTAGTTCTTACAATGAGTGAGAGGGGAGGGCGTAATGAAATTAGTCCAGAAAACCCCTTTCATTCTCTTTATGCCTCATTAAAACTTGATGTCCATTCACTGTAACCGTGTAGGAGCACACCTCTCTGATCTCACTCAAATCCATTAAAAGCTCAACCACTCCACCTGTTTTCTAATCAGCTGCAGGTTAAAGAGAAAAGGTGGCTGTCTTGTTTTCTTCTGGAGGGATTTTATATTCACTAACAGACTAATAAAACTCATCCATGCATTATTCAATAGCCCATGTTGTCTTTTATATCAAAAGTAGCATGTTCTGCTATAGGGAGCACCCTCTGTCCAACACCCGGTTTGGTTAAGCAGGTAATTTCCTTTGGGCCTCTAGTGGGTTTGAGGTAGGGTTGGGAATCGAAAACCGGTTCTTGTTGAGAACCGGTTCCCATTGTTTCAATTCCTAGGAATCGTTCGCCATTTTTGCAAACGATTCTCTTATCAATTCCAGGCGGCGCAAATGACGTCACCACACACGTTGCGCAGCTTACGCAGGCAGGAGCCGACTTTGAATTACGGGGGAGCTGGAAGCCGTCAACCTACACACCCAGGGGCATAGCCGCGGGAACATTATTTCAGCAGGGGGTGCTGAAAAAAAAAAAGCTCAGCTGCGCTCAACTCGTTATGTACAGGTGAATCATAGCCTACGTGTAGTATAGGCATTGATACGAGTCTCATTATTAGAAAGAAGACACGCTCCAACAGTCTTCAGCACTGCTCGAAAACCTACGACTCCCGTCTGCAGTTGACCAATGAAAACACACCTTTGAGACGCCGCAGCAGCAAGACTCCGCCTCTCTGAGTTTCCGTTTCAAATCTTATATATACAGTCTTTGGTTTCAACTTTCGGTATGTTTAAAATGCGGATTATAAACTACACACCAGTTTTTATTTTTATTAATAGCCCAAATAAAACCGGAGTTATACTAAAATAATTAAACTAAGAATGGGTTCAGT